>CALNHX010002748.1:0-168936 GCA_940337035.1 Agriotes lineatus | reverse complement strand
AGCCTCTCTTGTAGCACAGTACTGCAAAGTTCGTTTTTTATCCTGCTTAACTTCGAAAATGAACGTTCTCCACTGCAATTAGTGATCATTGATGAATAATGACATGCAAATTCTAAGTGATAACGCAACGTTAGAAAATGTTTCTTCTAATTTATCAGTTCTTAAAATGTTAAACAGTAGCGAGTTATCAATTTGTTTAGTTTTATATACATCGTTAGTTCCTAAATACAGCGCTAAATGAATACATTCCGTTTCTAATTCTTCTCCATTTATAGCAAGGTGATAATATTCAGCAAACTTTTTACAGCTATCGTGCAACACATTTGGACTAATGGTTCTTAGTTGATAAACAGCCACACCGATTGTTTACTTTGATATATGCAGCAGATCTCTGCTGTAGTTAAGTTATCGATGAGTCGATAATTGGGATAAACACTTCCACTTTAAATTTATCAAATGAATACACAACTATAATATTTATTTTTTTACAAAATATTTAATGCATTACAGAATTATTAGTTGATCAATGCGCCTGTCGGGGGCCCCAAAAAATTGGGGGCCCCGGGCCCGGGCCCGCCTGGCCCGTGCCTAAAGACTGCACTGAATGTCAATTAAGTTTATGAACTGTTAATTTAGCATTCTGCAAATTTAAATAATACCTAGAATACGCCTAACCCCTACTGATAAAGTAGAAATGGTGTGTTTACTCGGTCGACAATAAATACACTTATTTGGATTAAAATTTACATTTTTACTATTTTCCTAATTTTGAACAACTTTTCTAACTAACATTTTTGATAAAACTAAGCCTACTATAATTTTAAAATTTTTGCAGTATTTTTTTTGTCGCAGTAGGCCACTGCTTTGCAGTAACATTATTTAAAAGCTATGAAAATAATTGTTTTAACGGTTAGGTAAATCGACCAAAATTTTAAATAGATCAAATAATAAATGAGAAAGATGCAGGGGTGTGAAGGTGAGACGTTAAACACGCCTCAAATCAAACAAATTCACAAACAAAACCACAATATCTCGAGTTATTTTGTGGGTAGTACGAAATTTAACGCAGCCGCCTGTTTATATAATATATAACTATTTAATACTTTCCTTACTGGCCAAAATACGCCATACGCTAATCAAACAAGATCGCATTTCTTTTGAAAGAATTTAAATCTATGTACGAGTTAAAACATAATACTGACATTTTATTACAATATAAACAATTTACTGACGAAATATGAAATCTTTTAGCAGCTACTGATAACAATTACTTCATAAAGATACTGCAGTTGCTACCAAATTATTAATAGGAACGATTGCAAGTTCGCGGTAGCTCGCGTAAGATGTGTTGCAGCAACTACCACATCGGCGATAGTTCATATCGGTAGTAGTTCCTGTCGGATGTAAATCCACATCGGTGGTAATCCAAGTCGGTTTGTACACCAAGCCGGTGGTATTTCAGTTTGGTGACATACCATATTTTTGTAACAAATTTTAAAAGTCGGTAGTAAACCAAGTCGGTGGTAGTTCATGTCGGATCTAAATTCACATCGGTTGTAATCCAAGTCGGTGGTAAAGCAAATCGGTAGTAGTTTATGTCAGTGGTCAATTAATGTCGGTTCCAAATCCACATCGGTGGCAATACATATCGGTGGTAGAGCGCACTCTCCGCTTTAGATGTCTTAAAATCCTCGCTCGACTAGCTCGAATTTCAAAACAACATCTGGGGCAGTTATGATACTAACGTATCCAATACCCACTGACAATGACTGTCTTTCGAAGATGTCAAAATTCGTTGAGCACTCAGTTGGTTTGGATAACTAACTAATGAGAGGTATTTAGAAACATTTACAGTAATAATAAGATATTACTGTTAGAATTTTAAAATATAATTAATTATTCTTCTCATTTAGATTTAATTACGCGGTTTACAAAAAAATATATGCAAAGGCCACACAAAGTTGCATTTATATTTATAGCTAATGTTAAATTAAAATGTAGGAAATATCGTAAGTTCCTACAAAAATGTATAGTTTGGCCATGCGGAATATTGTTATTTATTATTACATTGTATAATATAATGTAATTTGTTTTATATCGTTCTAACAGCGACAGAGTAAGGACAGTTAATCAATTTTAAAGCATGCAGTGACATTAATCTTCCTATCCGGCAATCCTTACCTACGTCTTTTTATTTGAACAGATTATATAAGGAATCTGATGGTTTAAAGTCCATGTTACATATAGAATTATTTGCATATTTTGTCTGCAAAGGCGACGATAACGAAAGATAACACGTATTTTTACCGAGAAAATCCTACTTGCCTTGGTATTCCACTATACTTACATAGTAATTTCCAATTACATTATTAGAATATCTTCTTACCTTCATACTCCTGTATCTTTCTTATTTATCCGTTGATCGATTTAAAATTATATTTAATTATACCAGGAAGTACTTTAATACATGTATTTGCACGAAGATTCGAATAGTTTAATTATTCTATTGGTACATCCTGTAAGTTATAAAAACATTGTTAAGAAATTTTTCATGCCATATTTCAAGAAAATCATTAGTAAATTATGGATATCATGTGTTGTATTGGTAATGAATAAACTTTTGTAGTACCTATATCCTTGCAGCTTTGCTGTATTTGTATTTGCCCAAGAAATACATTTGGTAAGGATTCTCAATTAGGACAGATTTATAACCGAAGTTATTCGAATACAGTGACTGCTAAAAAGTCGGCATCATATGGAAACATTTTTTATTTTTGATTTTTCTCAAATATTTTTACGACAATAATTTGTGCTTGTCTGCCCCTAGCATATATACCGAGTGATTTTTACTTATTTAGAAAATGGCGTTTTTTGAAATTGTCAAAATCCAAAAAGTGTTATTTTTCGGATATTAAGTGAGATTTCAATAATATTTTTTTAGAGTGCGTTAGGTTTAGCCAACAATTTGAAGGTCAGAAAACACCTATTTTTCTTTAACTTTAGCAAAAATGTAATTTTCTAATTATTAAAACATTTATCAAAGTTTTACATAGCAAGGCTTAATTTTAAAATGCAAATTCTTTTAGGTAAAGACCTTAAATAATTCGAGAAAATAGTATAAAATGTTAATTACTCCTTCAGATTTTTGATTATTTACCGAAAAGTAATATGTATCCATAATGTTTGCGGTTTTGATGCAAGGGGCCTTTTAGGAGAAATATTTTTACTTTCTTTTACACTAAAGGAAGTATTGGATTAACACCAAAAATTCGAAATTGAGTTGTCAATAGATCTTCACGTTTTAGAGTCTCCTGAACCAAAAAAACATATTTTTGTTCATTGGTATGTGTGTCTGTGAACAGAAACAAAAACGAAAAGAGGATGACGTTGAAACTTCATATACCGGGTCTCTATTCTCAAAGTCGAACATAGGCAATTAACATTAGTGAATTCACTCGTTCTTCATTGAAATAATTCATTTTTCTGTAGATAATTTTAACAGACGTTGACAGAAAACACCTGATTTACGCCAATTAATTACCATCTGTTTTAACAAATGCTATCGAACTTGAAAAGCAAGGCATAGCGTATTTAAAATTCCCAAGTTTTAAATTAGTATTTTAAAATAAAAATCGCATCTTGAATATTATTACTGCTATCAGTTGATGCCGAATAACTTTATCTTTCCATTGATACCATTACCTTCCCTGTAAGTTGAATTGGCGAGCAGGAATCGGCAAAGACGTTCAGTACAATGTTAATCGCCTATGTTCGACTTGAGAACGGACACCCGGTATAAGTTTTGTGTACTGCCTAGATGCGACAGCAAGCTTTTGAACAAAATCGCATAACCGGAAGTTTCGTGTGATTTTCAGTATTTTTCGATTTTTCAAAAACGGCTCAAACGATTTTTTTCAAACTTCATATTTTTATTACATTTTTATTGTGTATTGATGTGAGATAGGTAATTTTCCAGTTGAATACCTCTAAATTGTTTTTTTTTATTCGCTTTATCTAAGCTCTATTTTGTACGGTTTCTGTAGAATTTGTTATTTTTGAATTTTTTTTACAAATGCTTAAAAATTAAAAATAAAATTTTTGGCTAATTTTAAGATCACTGTAAGAGGAAGTTGTGTGCATATGTCACACCAGATTTTTTAATGATAATTAATATACTGCTATATAGCCCCTATTAGGGAAAGTATGCCTTCAATGTATTTCTTTTTATATCACAATGATATCTACTATAATCAAGACCTCTTATTTCTTCGGGCTGGGTTCATCAAATCTAGTATGCTATTTACTGTAGCAATGAAACTTTATAACCTCAAATTCTTTGAATTAATTTAATGTTTAGATGTCAAATTTTTCTTTTCAAATTTACTACACCAAGGTGTACTGACAATTGTGCTTTTACATTTGACGTTTACTATTAATTAACTCTACTAGATAATTATTGCTTCAGTTTTTGTTACTTGCTTTCAAAATTGACAGTTATTCAAGACTTCGATGTCAACTTAATCTAACAAACCTGTTTTTTATTGCTTATGTCCTTACCACGAACAACACTCACCACTAAAGCTTTTCTCGAACAGATTTCAACGTCCAAAACACCAAACAGCTAACCTTTTCTTGGTTCTGTCAACTGATGTTGGCTCCAAATTCCTGTTCTGCTAGTCTCCGATGTCACAACAAGCTCCTACGTTTAGCCCTGCGATTTACTGAAAAAGAACACTTCTCCTAGCTGCTACTGCTCTTTCTGGTACAACCATCACAGCTATTGACTCCTCTTGTATGTCTGCACCATCAATCCAAATCTTAGCAATGTCCTACTTGCTCGTTCACGTCCAAACAACTTATCTGCTTCCAAAACTTCGTCCTGGTCGCTGCTGCAGTCCACAGTCCTGCTATCTGGTACTGGCAACCCCTAGATCTGCTCTTCACACGAACTATTGTCCTGGTAAGTTACTCTCCTTCTATTAATTTTCAAATATTAACTTTGTCCCATTTATTTCAGGTACGCTGACGGCTCAAACTCCATGCACCATCTATCCAATTCCACAAACAACCAATATAAAATTGCTTCTTCTTATTTGTAGTTGAATACAATAAATCCATTATCCATCGATGATTATTAATTCTTGTAAACCAATATTACAATAACTGTTTATCTTTGCTTCTTGTGATACTATTCACAAAACAATATTATATTTAAACAATTTATGCAGAAATTCAATTTATTTTCAATATTAAATTTTCCAGAAATCTGCTTTTGTGAGTACTGTTTAGGTAACTGTTTTATAAACAAATTTTTCTTATCTACTAGTAACCATTATTTATGCACACTATTTATAGCTATTAACATATCTAGGAATGTTATGAGTATTATAACTGCCGCAGATGTTTTGAAATCCGAGCTCGTAGAGCGAGGATTTTAAAACTTCTAAGGCAGTTATGATTCATAACATCCGTGATTTGTTCAATAGTTTATCGGTTGCTATATGGTTATGGTTGCCATGTAGGGTAATATTCTTTAACCCTACAGGTAAGTTATGATCTAGTTACCAGCCTACTTTTGTATATGTAAACAAAGGCTAAATATCCTAAAACCGATAAATTAATTTAAATAATAACAATACATCATTTGCTTAAGAAACACAATTGTCGATGTAACCTTAGTTTGAATTTATTTTCCTTAATTATTAATTTCAATGCATTCAAATCAGCCTACCAGTATTTTATGAATCCCAATGAATAACGCAACCAGAGTTGTTTTTCATCAATTAATTTTTAAAATTTTATATCTATTAAGACTCAATTTCTGTAACTGTCCAAATTTATTCGTTCAATTTTCAACATTCTTTTATTATGATTTCTGCCCATATCATGTATCGTAACAATATATTGAAATGGCCTATAAAAACTAATCCAGCCCTGTTAATGAATTATTGTTACAAAAATCCTGTAAATGTTCTTTTATAGTTGAGTAATTAAAGCTTTTGTTTATCCAGTCTACATTGTCTTAAAAATCTCCTCATTTAGACAACCGTAAAAATTATTTACAAGATTTTTGTAGCAGTAATTTATTAACAGATTTACATTAGAGTTTTTAGAAGCCATTTAAATAGATATAATATATATATATATATATATATATATATATATATATATATATATATACGTATAAATATATATAAATATATATCATTAAAAATATTGCTCCTAAAATGCGTCTAGCATCAAAAAACGGTATAAATTATGCGAACATATAACTTTTCGGTAAATATTAAAAACTCTAAAGGAGTAATTAACATTTTATATAATTTTTCTAATTATAAATCTTTAAAGTCTCCACCTAAACAATTTTGAGTTTTAAAATTAACTCTTGGTAGGTGAAATTTTGAAAAATATTTAAAAAATTGAAAAATTAAGTTTTTGCTAAAGTTAAAGAAAAATGCTTGTTTTCTGGCCTTGAGATTGTTCAGTTAGCTAAAACTAACACACTCGAAAAAATCTCATTGGAAGTTTACTTAATATCCGAAAAATAGCACTTGCTGGATTTTTGGATTTCGAGAAACGACCTTTTCTAAATAAGTAAACATCACTCGGTAGATATGAGATGGGCTAAATAGGTTTTTAGACAAGCAGAAATCATTGCCGTAAAGAGTTTTTTTGAAAAATAAACAATTTTCCCTTATGATGCCAACTTTTTGCCGGTCACTGTATATAAAGATTAAACAATATGCAAATCTCCAAAACTGCAGAAAGTAAATTTTCTACGCAGTTACAGTAGCATGCAATGATTAACAGTTGCATATCCGCTTATCTAGCGAACAAGGTTTAGGTATAAATTAAAAACATACAAAAAGTTACAATTTTATGACATAAAAATAACTTCAAGTCAAATTAATGCTTAAAATACTGAATATGGTTTTATTCAGAATTATTTTCTATTTTAAAAGTCTTTAATCGACTTGGTACTAGCTACTAGCTTTTCTCGGAAATATAACCAATATTTTTACGTTTTAACATAGATATAATATAAAAAATCTGGGGTGATACCCTTCAACTTTTTTTACAGTGATCTTATCATTACCCAAAAATTTGATTTTAAATTTTTAAGCATTTGTCAAAAATTACAAATTCCACAGAAACTGTACAAAATAGAGAGTGAGTAGAAGACACAAATTTTTTCTAAAATTTTATGCTGAATTCAAAAATGTAATAATACCCAGTAGGGTGTTATATTTAAAATAGAGTTAATAAAAAAAATTAAAAACAAAAGAAACCCATTTTAGAGGTTTTCATCTATCTCACATCTATACACATTAAAGATGTAATAAAAGCTTGAAAACGTGAAGATCTGTTGAAAACTCAATTTTGTATTATTGGGGGAATCCAATACTTCCTTTATTGTAAAAGGAGGTAAAAATGTTTTCGGAAGAATAAAACGAAGCAGGAAGAATGTGATCATCTATTAATTAGAAAATCTAAAATAATTTCCAATAAGCAAAAAAAAAGTCGTTAAAGTATTATAGCTGAAAAGTGAGCTACTGCTCGAATAATAATTTTGTCAATAAGCAGACTTTTATAAACAAAATATTAGAAAAAATCCTAAATGCTAATAAACAACTGATCCTGACAATGTTTGAGACTTCATATGTTTCGGGATTATGTGTAGAGTCGTTTATTATTTAAATATATAATTATAAATTAGCCATTCTTCTTGAAATACGTCTGAGCCATTAATGGAACACTTAAAAAATTACTCCTTTAATGGTATATAACGAACTGTAGGTGACGCTTATCATAATGCATTCGAAACACAAAAGTCACTTACAGTTCACGGTTAGTACATTATTTTTTGCAATACTTGTGAAAATCAAAGAAAAGAATGAGTTCAAATTCAATTATTGACATGGATCTCGCAAAATAGCATTTTTATATATTAATAAATTAGGTAGCTTGAAACTGAACATAAGAAAGCTTAATACAAAAAAAAAACCTTATATGTGGGTAAATTTTGTTCATACCTTTTTTGCACGAAGGTTGGCCATGGCAATTTAGCTGTGTAAAACTACTTTTCCTGAAATCGTAAAGAAAGCGAGCCATGTCAAGACTCAGTTTGATCTTGAAAGTGTCATTTTACAGGACTAGTCATTTTTACTTTACATTACCTAGGTGACCGGTCATCTTCACCATGCGCCTTGATGCTATAGGATTCTATCTATTTTTAAAGAAGTAAGAGAGAAAATAAAATCCTCCAGCTTTCTTTAAGATTTTTAATTTGCATAACATTCTGTACAAGCCTGACAAATATAATATTAAATAGCTTTAGCAGTGTTGTCTTTTGTTAAGACGCTGTCATTGTAATCTAGCTGGATGGAAACAAAGGCAAGGTTAAGGTCATATCAATTCCCCTAACTGGAGGCGGACATGCGGGCTGCTATAGGGACCTTGCGTCCCTCTTCAGCTAAGAACGAGACGGGTGAGAGAAAGGAGGGGTGGAGAGAAAGGCCAGGAAAGATGAAGAAGTATTGCTCCGGAACCAGGATGGTAAAAAGGTAAAGGTTCAGGGTTATTTCAATTCCCTCAACTTGGGGCGGGCTGCTATAGGGACTTTGTACTAGGATGGGGGGGGGGGGGGTAAGGGTTTAGGGTTATTTCAATTCACTTAACTGAAGGCGGGCTGTTATAGGGACCTCGCGTCCCTCTTCAGCCAAGAAGGGGAACTATAGGATGGGTGAGAGAAAGGGGGGGGCTGAGGTAAATAATGGAAGGGAGGCCAGGAAAGGTGGAGAAATACTGCCCCGGCATTCACCTCAGAGGATGTACTCTATTGACTACGGAAAACTACCTAAAAACCTGAATCAGAGCAGACGGCCAGGTGAATCAAACTCGCGACCTCCCGAATGCTGAGCAGATGTGATAAGCTTGACGGCCTCGGCCACAAATTTATCCTCGTTTGTTAAATGCTTACTAACGGCCTTATGTCGTTAATAACTATTTCTTCAAACGTCAGTAAAATGTGACATTATACTCCTGGATTGTTAATGCTAAAGTATCAGTTCATCATCATGGCATTTAAACATTTTCTCAACGCTCGTCTGCGGCAGATACAGTTATTATCCCTGCTGGCGAGAGGAGATAAAGTAACTTAGTTAAATTACTTGAAATTCCTAGCTTGGCGGCCTCTCCTACTTCAAGCGGGGTACACTGGCCAGCTTTAAATCTGATATATTGAAATCTCCAATGAATAAATAAGATTTACTCAAGAAACTTGTACATAATTGCAAAATTTACTACTGTGAATGATAAGGCTGGGCTATTGTGTTGTAATATATATTAATTAATAATAATTACCTCATATAACTCGATTTGCCCAGTTCTTACTTGTGTTACATTTTTACTTCCTTTGCAATAAAGCAAGTATTGGATTCACCCCAAAAATTCCAAATTAAGTTTTCAACAAATCTCCACGTTTTAGTCCACTGAACCCAAAAAAAACATCTTTTTGTTTATTGGTCTGTCTGCGTGTCTGTCTATCTGTGTGTCTGTCTGTCTGTGTGTTTGTCTGTCTGTGTATCTGTCTTTCTATCAGTCTGTCTGTGAACAGAATATCTCAAAAACGAAAAGAGGTATGGCGTTGAAACTTCATATATAAGTTTTATGTACTACGTAGATAAGACAGCAAACATTTGAAGTAAATCGAGGAACCGGAAGTAGGTGTTGACTCTTGTGATTTTTCAGTTTTTTCGATTTTTTCAAAAACGGCTCCAACGATTTTTTTAAAACTTTAAATTTTGGTTACATTTTTAACGTGTATTGATGTGAGATAGGTAATTTTCCAGTTGATACTTCTAAAATGGGTTTCTTTTGTTCTTTTTTTATTTATTTTATTAACTCCAATTTTAAATAGAACACCCGGTATATTATTACATTTTTGAATTGAGCTTAAAATTTTAGAGAAAATTTGTCTCTTCAACTAACGCTTTATTTTGTACCGTTTTTTTAAATTTTGTAATTTTTGAAAATTTTTGACAAATGCTTAAAACTTAAAATCAAATTTTTGGATAATTATAGATTAGATGTATGTTCCACGACTGCCTTTTGCTGGAATGCGCACGTTAGCCCTTTGAGGTTTTTGTACTGTCGGGAGTATTCAAGTTAGCAGATCGACATCCGTATCTTTTACTAGACTTGCAATGTCCCTTACTAGCTTGCGGTTGTCAATAAAGTTAAGGCTCTAATCGAGTTGCTGTCTTTTACGCTCTAATGCTGGGCATTCAAAGAGGATATGATAGGCTGCTTCATAATCTTTTTAGCATAGTCCGCAAACAGGTTCATCTCTATAGATATTGATCCTGTGCATAAATTCTCTGAATGCTCCAGTGCCTGTTAGTAGACTGACTACTTGCTTGATTCGAGTTCTGTTCAGTCTCAACAGGGTTTTGGTTTAGCAATCTTTTGCAGTGTATTGCTTGATTGTAGTTTCTCCACCTTAAATTAATGTAAGGTAAACACTGTCTTCCTCATAAAAATGAACATATATTGTACATACGCTACATGTGTCGGCTTATATATTAAACCATCTTCAGGCTAATGTCAAAAGTGGACAGTTACAAATAAACGTTCTGCTGCAACAAGCAGAAGGTTACATTTTGCCCACGACGATCGTAATCAGTGACAGCGATATCTTATCATCATTTGACAGAAAAATCTCCCGTTTTGAAGACACTTCTTTTTCTGAAAAGAGCAAATTTTCTAAATCAAGCGGCAGCACACAGGCAACCACAGTAACTGGCTCGGCGTCAGGCACCACACATCATTTATGCTGATCTTTATGCCACAGAAATGGTTCAGAGTCGCCATTCTTCCCGACGCCCTTATCTTTACTGTTTTTAGTTACGTTACTGTGATTGCATGGGATAATTGTAACTTACCAGTTTGCATTTCAACATCATTCGAGCAATTTATGACTGTCCACTTTTGACATTAGCCTGAAGATGGTTTAATATATAAGCGTATGTACAATATATGTTAATTTTTATGAGGAAGACGAGGATGAGGAAGTGTTTACATTAATTTACTGAATCACCTCATTGTAAGAACGGACCAGATCCTAAATTTTTCTCCACCTTAGTTGGTGTGCGGTATTGACCCATTCGTTAATGGCTGAGCGGGCTTGTTTTTTCTGAATGCTTAGACCAGGTTCTGGACCGGTCATTGCATTACGGGCTGCTTCTTTTGCGAGCTTGTCCGCCTCTTCGGTTTCTTCAATACCTTGGTGACCTGGAATCCAGCATAATTTTACTGTGTTTTCCTGGCTCAAAGGTTGAAGTTTGGATTTGCATTCCTTGACCAGTCTCGATGCAGTACTGAAAGCGTTTAACGCATTCAGTGCTGCCCGATTGTCTGAGAGAATGTGTATGTCTCGATACATACGCATACGTTAATAGCTTGTACTTCAGCCTGAAAGATGTTACAAAATTTTCCTAGACAAACCTTTTCGTTGTTTCTGGGATTGGTACTGTATATACCGGAGCCTGTACCCCCTTCAAACTTAGATCTATCAGTGTAAAATATGATGTTTTTATTTATTGGAGTTGGCAGTTGGTCCGAATTCCAGCTTGTGTGTACAGTAAAGTTCTTTTCAAAGTCATAGGCTTTGATTATATGATTATAAGATCAGAACCCATTTCTAATATTGGGTTGTTGATGTGTGACATGATCTTGCCATGTCCTAGATTATAGCTGTGGTCATGCAGTGACCAGTACTTTGTAATCTGTATGCTGCCATTCTGGCTTCACCTTCCAAGAATATGTGCAGAGGTGGCAGATTTAAGATAGCATTCAGTGCTTGTCCTGAGGTGCCTATAAAGGCTCCAGTGTTGCACCGATTAGCTACATATTGTATTCTGCTGATTTTGTGGATCGCAGTTGCTTGTTTTATTTTCGGTCACCAGGCGATTATTCCATACGAAATTATTGGTCGGACCATGGTTTTGTACAGCCAGAAGGGCAGTTCCAGTTTGAGCCCTCACGTTCTACCTATAGTTCTTTTCCCAATAACTAATGTTTGTATGCACCTGGTGATTGTTTTGTCTAAGTGGGAGTTCCAAGTTGGTTTGGAGTTGATGGTTAGTCCTAAGTACTTAACCTTGTTCTCCCAGTTGACATTTGTCTCAAACAGTTTTATGTTGATTCTGTTTGTGATGTTCTTTCTACGAGTGAAAGCGACGAAAGTGGCTTTGCTGGGATTAATTCTAAGATTATTCTCTAGACACCACTCTTTAGTGCTGATTTCATTGCACGGTTCTTTGGTATTTGCCTTGAATCAGTATGACATTGTCATCAGCGTATCCTTGAGTGTAGTAGCCTTTGTTATTGAGTTGGATCAGCAGTTCATCAACTGTGAAGCACCACAGGAGTGGAGAAATAACTCCTCCCTGTGGACATCCCCTTGTCGCCTGCACTGTCTTTTCCTAGTCAAATCACTTGACTTGACTTTTACAGCTCTAGTGTTGAGCATTGCCATAGTCCATCTTATCGTGGTGTTATCGATCTGATGCTTTGTCATTGCTCTTTCAAGAGAGTGGTAGGAGGCGTTGTCGAAGGCACCTTCTATGTCTAGAAATGTTCCGACTGCGTACTTCTTGTACTCCAAGGTTTCCTCAAATTTCCCCACTAGTTGGTGTAGTGCGGTTTCACATGACTTTCCTGTTTGCTAAGCATGTTGATATTTGTGAATCGGAAGTGAAGTTAGGGCTTCCTCCCTCCAGTATCTGTCTACTAATCTTTAAAACGTTTTAAGGAGGAATGACGTTAGGCTGATAGGTTTGTAAGATTTGGCTTCTGCATAGCTGCTCTTACCAGGCTTAGGGATAAATACTACTTTAGTCACTCCCCAGGCTTGAGGAATGTAGTCCAAGGCAAGACTTACTTGGAACATGTCTTTGAGTGGGTTCAGCAGTATATCTATCCCCTTCTGCAGCATTACGGGTTGTATGCCGTCGTATCCAGCAGATTTGAAAGGACTGACGAGGCTAGTTGCCCATCTAATCCTTTCTTTGCTGATTATTCTCTTAGCTGTTTCCCAGTCTTCCCTCCTAGGAGTATGATTGGGTTCAGCCAAAGTAGGTTGTTCCACTGCTCCGGGTAGGTGAGTTTTTATCAAAAGAGATAATGTCTCCTCTTCCGTTGTAGTGTATTCTCCGCTTTCTTTTTTAAGAGTGCCTACTGGGTTCATGGCTTGCTTTGAGATGGTTTTGTGGAGTCTAGCTGTGGATCGCGTGGTCTTCACCTCCTGGCAATCTTTTTTTTCAGGCTGCTATCTTAGCCGCCTTGATTTTTTGTTTTAGTCTATGAGAGCTTTGTGATAGTTTTCCCGGGTATTTGTGGCTTTAGACCTGCTAAACAGACGTTTGACTTCTTGTCTGGTCGTTTCTAGGTCTTTATTACACCAATTTGAGTGTTTTTTGCTTTTTGCTGACTTTGGTTTATTAGAGGACAGCTATTCTGAAAGGAGTCAATCATGGCCTTTTTTAACTGGTCATCACTTGAGTCTAAAACTACTTTATTGGGAGATCTGAACTTTAGGTGTTCCATTTTGTCTTGTAGTTTTTGTTTATGTAGGTCCCAGTCTGGCTAATTCTAAGATCACTATAAAAGGAAGTTGTGTGAGTGTATCACACCAGATTTTTATAATTTAAATTTTATTAGTGACTCTTTCTCATGGGTTGAGTTGCTCTACATTCTGCCAATTTATTTATTTGAATGTGTAAATTAATTTGTGATATACTGGCGTTCACATTAATTGATTTGTCTTTTTATTGAATGCAATCGTTTTCACGCTGTTTATTTAGCTTATGGGATAAGCCAGTACAAGATTTTTGAAATTATGGGAAAAATCTCAAATACCAAATTGTCGTAATCTAACCGTACATTTATAACGCAGGAAACAAATCAGAGTTGCGGCTTAACTTAAAACAATTACGTCTGATATTACTTATAGATGCGTTGTCTAGGTGATTACGTAAGTAAACAACGCCACTTAAAAAAACACTCAAACGAGGCCATCGAAAATTCAGTGGATTAATTTTAGGGAAAACGGACTTTTGTCTTTGATTCTGCTTTTGCAACGAATTTTTACGCCGTTATCGACCCCCCTTGATAAATAGTTCCTCTTATTGTTGCTTGGCCTGCCTTGTAAGCCTCCTGATGACTCACCAAGGTGATGCTCGTGGTCTGCTCGCTGCTTTCGATTCCATTCTCAGCTTCCGGCTTTCATTTTAGTTCCTGTACCCACAGCTAAGGTTAGATTGCGATACACGATGGTAGCTGCCTTCTCTAGGTTTTAAGGTCTCCACTTCTTATTTGGACCTCCAACAAATCACCACCATAATACTTGTGAAAACACTTTTTGAATCGGATAAATTGGTATGTATTAACTTTTTACTTCGATTTTTCTGGGAAGCCAAAACACACATCCAAGCGTGGGTTCTTGCTTCTCAATTGTTTGTTACATTGTTTCCTTGTTTGTTGTTATAAGTCAAAGCTTGATATGATTACAACTCCATCTTCAAGCTAATGTTATTTGTATTACAATTTCAACTTCAAATTATTTCAATGCTAATGCTATTTGCCTATATTTTTAAATTCAAGTTGTCACGTTTATGGAATATTGTAAATTAATATTGCAATGCTTGAATTATATTAATCAATATAATAATTGGCTTAAATTGTGTTCATTGCAATACTTACAAATTCTCTCCATATTAAAGTGGGTTAACAGACGAATACTTATAGAAGTTTTTTGAATCTTAATTAAAACGTTGTTTATAGTTAAGTCATAGAAACGCTCTCCAAGGCAACCTACATTTATCAGTCTTTTCAATCTGCTACCTTAATATATTTCCTGGTTTCTTAACTTTTCTTAAATAATTTACTATCAATGTTTGAAGGGGAAATACTCTATGGTATTCGGAGCACAAGTATCTTTATTTGGTTCGGCAGATAAACCGTCCAGCAACGCCACATAAAGCAGAACTTTTGCTCCTAATAATGTACTATTATTTTCATAACGTCATGAAAGTGACAACTTATGTGACTTGATTGACAAGGTATATACATTACTTTTATGCCTAGGCATAAAAGTGATTACTTTTATGCCGGCAGAGTAAAAGCACTTCAAAGGTTGATTAGCTCTAGAATATTTTTGACATCTTCTTGGTTGCTGGGAACTGGCGTAGACGTCAATTCTCGATAGTAATTTTTGAAATACATTTTTATGTTTATATTAGTTCTGGCGCTTGAAAATAAAATAATTTATGTCAGACCATATTATTTTTCTTTAATTTCTATAAGTACGTAACCATTTCGAACAGCTTTAGTACAAAGTTTACGATTTCTCCTGTACATAGGTTTCGTTTCAGCTACATTTCACCGCATAGCATTTCCGCTATTTGCATCTAAAATACTAAAGTTGACAGGCACGTGGCTTTTGGTTTGCTTAAAGGTTAGCTTACCGCCCTAATCTCTATGTAGTCGTATTTACAGCTGTTTTTCGTCCCGTCGCATTTAAGAGCGTTGGTTACAAGAGCGTTGGTTACAGCATTTTCAAAGCTTAGCCCGTGGGAGCGAGCGAGAGACTTGTCTCGAATAATTTAAGTTTCGTCGCCCTTTCTCGCTGGCGGCCTGCTTCATCGTCGTCAGGTGAGACTTACCTCGTTCCTATTGGCCACATCTGCTGGCGTGACAGAGTGTCGCGCTCGTAGCTTGGCTGGCGATTGTTTTTGCTGGGAATTCAGTCTGAGCCGCCAGAGAGTGTAGTCGCATAGCGTGAATTGTTTGTGGGCGCCTTTACGCTTCGGCGTGGAGGCGTCCGATGTTTTGTGCTGATGCCGCTAATTTTGTGACTTCTTTATTTGTGGCTTTTTGAGACAGACGGTGCTTGACAAGTGGTGAGAGTGGGTTGCTGTGTTTCGGGGTGCAGTGCTAGTGGTGTCCGATTTGTTGGCTTAAGCCACTTATTAATTACGGAGGCCTGTTAGCCTGATTAATTCGTCTTTTTGGGCGGGATTCTTCCGAGTGAGCTAATTACCGGCCACGCCGATGTCTGTAATTGCCAAGGGGGGCAGAGCACATTTCGTCCCGCGAACAATGCAGGGGATCTATTGGACGCCGCTGCTTCCACCTACATCACGTCAGCAGCAGTAACAGCGATAGCCGTCGCCCGCCTACAACAAGCAACGCCACGCTTTGAGGCCAATCTACTAATTAAGGTAGTGTGCGCTTTGTTGTATCTAAATGTAACTAAAACTCACATATTTGCCGACGCTTTATTCAAACCTGGTACATACACGTAAAAAAATTTAACATTTGTGGAATAAACTTGATTGTCGCAAGCTGTATTTGCATTGTAATTAAAACTCACATATTTGTCGTCCGACGCTTCATTCAAACCTGGTAGATTCACGTACAAATTTATCATTTGCGTAAGAAACTTGTTTTGTTGCAAGCTGACATTTAAATATAATTGAATTTAACCTAGTGTCCGCCTTAGTTGTGCGTAATAGTTAAGGCGTCTCTCAGCTAGGCTTCATTCCTTTTAGCATTTACCCCTAATAATTTGCTACATTGTTGTACATGCCGACCACGTCGGTACAGCTGTAAAGTTTCGGCCATGTGATGTGGCCTAGTAGATATGTTAACTATAAATGACTTATGATTTACCCTTGTTCTTGTGCATGTTTGTTTACAGGGTGACTTAGTAACTGTGTCAAGATCGATGTAAGATGAGGGCCAAACGTGGTGAATAAGCGTTGCAGGTAGGTTGGCGTGCTTGTCGCTACGCTGCTGTCTCCAGGCTTGATAATCCTACCCCGTTTGACTTTCAAGATTCGGTTAAGAGTGGGTTTTCCCTATTGGACCCTTTGGAACCCATTAATTTTCTAACATTCTATACATACCGACCCGCTTGCCCTGTGGTGTTTCGTTTCTAGGACTACGCCCATCTCCCTGAGCGGATTCGAGCCTTGGCCTTTAGCCTGTTTTGTAGCGATTTCTAGGGTAAGTGTGGACGTTTTCCGGACAGAATTAGTATTCGGAACTCGCTCATCCGTGACTGTCGTTAAAGCAGTTTGATACTGTAACACATACCTATTGTAAGGGAAGAAAGACGGTCGGCCTTACCTTTTGGCGAAAGTTATATTGGTTATTTTGCCGGCTGGTAACTATCGGCCTAATTGGGCTAGCTCGCCGCGAGAGTCGTAGGGTTCCAGCTATGCTGAAAGAGAATACAAAAAAAAGAAAGGAGTGGGAGCCAGGTCCTAGACTCAGATCCAATTCCTTGTGCCGGACCTTACACAAGGTCGAAGATAAAAACCAGCAAGTCAAAAATAAGCAAATCAACAACCAATGAATAGATCACAGCTTTATTTTAAATATTGGTGGGTACTATAGTGCAAGGCTAACATAAGTATATATAAATCACAGCAGGCAATATTTCTAGCAACACCAAAGAAAACACCCAGTATGCGACATGCAATAATAAATATAAATACAGATATAAATATAAATATCGAGCAAATAGTAGCCCACGAGCAGCAATGACTATGACCTGTGAATGGGCTAACACATTAAAACATTGCGCGGTTAAAAACGGAGCGTAGCGAGTATTAAATTTAAAAAAAATTAAATTAATCCCTGTGAGGCAGGATATAGCAGGGCCAGGTTATGCAAGCGCTCAGCTGATGCGAAACCCCGAATATCAGCTCAGAAAGACTCTAAAGTAATTATTCCAAAATTTCTAATGTCAAAACTACCAGGTTATATGCCCATATAGTAACAGAGCAGTTTTCTTAGTGGAAATACATCAGGTGCATAAATGAACGCTAAAGCAATCGCTTGAATAAACCTTCGGCAAACTTGTACCTACGTAGAGGCTCGCAAATAAATTACAATAACGCGGAAAAATCGCGAACGCCGCAAACAGAGTTCAGACAAAATAATTAACGGGTTTACGCGACTCCTAAGTAAGGCAATCGGCTACCGTAATCGGTTCTCTAGCCACCATACGCTAAATATGACGTCAGACCTCAGCGACCGACATGCAAATGGCGTCGACATAAACCCGAAGATATCGAGCAAGCAGTAGACAACATGCGGTAAGTACTGCCTTAAAACTGAAATACTAGCGCGGATGATCTAACATACAGTTTGCAGGGGGCTCAATGGGGCGCGGCGGCCTCCAGCAGCAGCGGAACCACCTAAACAAGGTCCTCGCAGGCCCCCACGGAGACGCCGTGGTTCGAGGCCAATTCGAAACCGAAGGCTCCTACAGGGTTGAGCCGCAGAGCTGTTTTTACCAATTCGGGTAAGCTCGATTAAAGATTCAATAAAGGTCAGTAGCCTGCACAAAATGGGCGCTCAAAATTTGCAATAGCCCTATCACAATAACGCATTAAAATTATACAAAAGCATGAACTAATATTTAACTCGACGAAGCATTACTATGCCAAAAATATCCTACATGCCCTATCTGTTAACGAGACGAGATTCTAATAACTAACTATAAAATACACCAGGCGCAAATAGCTATATCAGTTTCTTGCCTGTAGTAAAAACATGTCAGCTCCTAACCTGTGGCTTGCGGGGGCCGAAGACGGCAGAAGCAATGGAGGTTCCGGCAGACACAGCGGGAGGCCCAGCGGACCGAGGAAGCGGTAATTGTGTCGCAGGTGAGTGCAGTTCTACACCCTCCAGCGTAGCTCCCAGGGAATTGCAGAGCTCCTTGACAACTCGATAGTTTCAGGGGCCCAAATCGACGGTTTGGATGCCCGCAGGGTGCAGCCGAACAAGGAATGCTAAGCCTCTTCAGGGAGGAGTTCAACCTCTCGCAGGAAGCGTCCGAACTCTCCCAAGATCGTAGCCGACAGGAAATGGCATCCCACAATAAATCGAATCCCACAGGGAATCGTATCCGACAGGAAATGCATCCAGTAAATCCAGTCCCACAGTAAATGGCTATAACGCACAACGCCCAAATAAGTCCCAAATAAGAAGAAACTGGCCTTATCTTACCTCACGCTGGAATTGAGCCAGAGGAAAGGGCAGAAACAATGCTGGCCTCAAACGAATCCGCAGTTGCGAAGGACGTAAGTATAACCAAATCAAATACGAACGTCTTAAGGGCACATGTGCTTTTTCAGATCCTCCGAAAAATCAAAACGGAGCTGAGCTATACTAATTAGCTCAAAAATTTAAGCACACGGCCGAGGCACTAGCAGCCTGCACCAAGTTTAAAATGGGAAAGACCTCAAAAATCCACCAGCTACCAGTTATCAAAACTTTCCAACATTTTTGGGCCAGAAGATGCAAAAAAAACAGCCTGAAAAATTTGACTGCAAGAAGTGATATCCTTTATCTAGCAACAAATAGAATAGTGCAGAATAATTTGTAACAGGGGTTGCCTAAGCGCCATATACAAATATCTGTAGGAATATGACCAAAATAAATTTAATTAGTAGAATATGGGTAATTATTCGAAGAGTTGCTTACCAAACTGCTTGATAATTATAGGAAAATAATTAAAAATAAGATACAGCTAATTATACCTAGTTTAAAGCATGCAAAAATTGACAAAAGCCAACCATAAATATTCAAGTTCAAAAATTCAGCTAGCGAAAGTTCAATACTACGGGGGACGCTCCAAAAATATCGTAACACTATATCATTCGGAGTAAAAGTGACTTTGTGTACCTCACCAGAACTTGTCTGATCTCGCCACACAAAGTATCAGTTTTACTTCTAATAACATAATATGCTACAGTTTTTGGTTTAATCAAAGTCGCAGGTGATTGACTTTATTCTCTCATCTAATAGGTTCGGGTATCGAAAGAATGTGCATCAAAAATAAAGTAAATCAAATTGATTATGATTTCAAGCATTGTAATTGTAATTGTAATTCGTTTTATATTTTAAGCAATATTTAATATCTTGTATTTGGTATGGTCTATAAATGAACGTATAATTTAAATTATAGTAGTATAAAGTCCTTGCAGCTATTTAGAGAATATTTAGATTTCCGTCATTGAAACAGTTCGAATTGAGAGGTTTTATATACACACAGATTCCGTTAATGTTGGATTCCTTTGTAATTGCGAAACTTTTTATATGATTGGGACTGGCATTTCATGAATTATAATAAACAACGTAATCTTAGATTACTTGCGCTCTTGAAGTACATTTCAAGCATTTTTCAAGTTATAGGAATGCTTTAATTTAATTTTAATTGTCTAAAGTTTGTTTAAGCATCATACTCGCTACTTTTAGCGGCAATTGAAAGATGTGCGGTAAATAATTGTCGTAACATATATTTTGCTATCACGAAATTAAGATTTTTTCATTCGTCGTATGCGTTCGTTTGCGAACATGCATTATCTCTATTCGTTTTTGGGTTAATTTGGTATTGTTGACCTTGTAGAAAGTAGGCTTTCCCATCCTCATTTTATAGCCGAAAGGACAATTCTCTCTTGCTAGTAAATAAAGTAATTTTCCTCTCGACGAGCAGCAAAGTGATTTTACTCCCATCTTTTAATATGCAACTTTTTTGATGGTGAAAGAACGGCATATATTACAAATTGTTATTGTTATCTTTATTCACGAAATCTCAATTTTTTCTAATATTTTATTGCAAGATGCGCGAGTCGTTTCTTTTATGTGATTTCTCAAGAGTTTTCTCTATTCATCTTTTTTGTATACTTTTTTTAATTTAAATTTTAAATTGTAAGTATTTATTGCTTTTTGATAATGTTGACATTCTTAGTTGCTCTATTTTTGATACATTCGTTTGATGCTTTTTCCTTCAACATTACATCTCAAAGGCGGTTGTTCTTTTCGTGGCTGCTTCCATAGAGGTTTGATATTCCGATGCGTGTAGTGTGACCGTTACTGCTTTTACTATTTCAGTACGTTACTGAATTTTATGAGTGACTTGTTCTTCGGTA
The DNA here is from genome assembly GCA_940337035.1 of Agriotes lineatus. Lineage (NCBI taxonomy): Eukaryota > Metazoa > Arthropoda > Insecta > Coleoptera > Elateridae > Agriotes > Agriotes lineatus. The sequence continues at coordinate 147,928 of CALNHX010002748.1, read as the reverse complement.
GTTTATAATGGCGTCGCTTATATATTAATTTCTAGCACATTAATAGTATTAAAAATAAGTAGATTCCTTCTGTTGCTATTGTTATAATTTTTCAATGAAGTACTTGCATTGTGCGATTATTTATGGTACCTTGGTAAATTTATGGGCTGTTAAATAGTTGGCAAGCCAAATCTATTCATTCCGCACCTACACGTGTTCGATTCACAGCTAAGCTACGATAGTCCAGTGGTTCTCAACCTCAACCTCTTCAATTTTCGAACAATCTAGTAAAAAACCTTACTTTTAAACTGAATAAACCACATGATAAATTAAAAACAACCTGAATGTCTACGTAGGTATATTTATATTCTTGCATTTCATTTAGTCTTACAATTGCACAGCATATTTACTTTCTATAAAATTGTTGCTACTCTGCATACATGCCTTTAGTGTTTTAGGTTGTATTAAAAATTATAGATACTGCTGTAGTTCTGTGCTTCCAAAACTAATATTAATTGAATAATTTTATTGAATATGGGGCTAGCCACCTTTTTTAAGATTTACTAGCTCAATAATAACACATTTCCATGATATTATTTTGTTTATGTTTAATAAATAAATCTAATACTGTGAATATTAATTCAGAATGAGGCTGAAAGTATACAGTTTCTTTTCACTGGAAAGTGACGATGAGCCAATTTATTTTCTGTTTATTCTCATAAAATGTTACGTAGTTTAACGAAGCAGCGAATACATGTACAAACAACCGCATGACCTGCAAGAAAAGAACATTAATAAAGTACAATGAAATTAAGGAAGGAAAGTATTATTATTTGGTTGGATAGAATAGTAACGGGCATGAAAGGGTCCAGCTTTGGCATATGGACATTTGACATTCAGAAGCGAACAAGAATGTGTACATTTGTAAACTGTGTTAAAATGTGCTACGTTTGGAATTGGTAACGACAGATAGACGTATTTTGGAGTTATAGTAGAAGTTGAGATGTTAATTGTGAAGAAAATTTATATTACACTATTATCTAAGTTAATTTAGTATTTTAAATATGTCAATTCAATTTAAGAGATTTAAGAGAAATTTAGACAATAGTTAAGAATATTATAATAATAAGCTAAATGCTTAGTGAAATTAGTATTTAAAAATAGCAAACAGTGTTTCCCATAAGAAATAGAAGTACACATCGTTTGGCATGTGTCTCATGGTGGAGGTGTTTTGAGTATAATGCAAATAACGGAAGGAGTTGTAGTAAACCTGTAGAAGTTCATTCCTTAGTTGTAGCAGGGATCGTCATACAAGGTTGAATCAATATTGTACACGGAAAACTGGATTAAAATGATTCTGAAAGACGAGATTTAGGACAAATAAACTAAACCATGCAATTCTTAATTATTACTAGTGATAGGCTTATTCGAATCAAAAATAACCGGTTATGCGGTATGATGTGCAAGCGAAAAGGAAAGGGTGGCTACTAGAGAATTTTAGGAACTAAAAGTAGATTCAATAGATACTTTGTATTCGCATATTTATAACTTCTTTATGATTAGTATTGATATAGCTATTCTCAATGGTTTAAACTCCTTAGAAATCAAATAAAAATTATTTATACAATTATTATAATTAACGATTAACTGAGTTCCTCTGCTATCTGCAAGTTACGATGCCGATGCAGATGACGGTTAACCGCCAACCGGAAAAGACCGGCTGACTTAATCGAAACGAATCGAGAGCCAAAATTGACTCGAATGATTATTCAAATAATCAATCGGTTATTAATATGATTCGAATGCAAATAATTCGGTTATGAAAATTGTCCGGTTATGCCCATCACTAATTATTACTTACCTGCAATAAGCTGAGAAGTGGTATCCACAAGGGCTACTGAATTATGAGGTTGAATAAATTGCCAAAGTATACTTTATATTTAAGAAATTGAGTTTGAACGGAAAGAATTTTTGTAAATCTATTACAATTTTAAATGCGTATCCCCACCTGAGTAAAAGTTTCATGTTTTAAGAAAATATTTACTGAGCTAGTATATAAACTTACATCATTGACGCACCGGGTAATTAATAAAATGAAGAAGTATGCGATGATCTTTCTGTGGATCTATAAATAAACTTTATTTAATTGAATTATCTTTGTTATCAAAATTAGTTTAGAGATAAGCATGTATAGTCTTTACTCTGTTAATTGTCAGACTGACTTAACCTAAAATATTGATGGTGTATACTTTTCCATATTATTAAATTGCCCGGTGCGCCAATTATGTGTTCTCAAGTAATTGTATGTATTAGCTGAGTAAATAATTATTTAAACATGTAACTCACTCAGGTTGGGATATGCATTTATAATTGGAATAGATTTGTAACAGTTCTTTCCGTTCAAAATCAATTCCGGTTATGTAGATTCCTTTAATGTAAACTATAGGTTGACGGTTTAATTAACTTCATAATTCAATAACCCTTGTGGATATCACTTCTCAGCTTATTTCAGGTAATTAATAATTAGCATGGTTTAGTTTATTTATTATTAATCTTGTCTTTCAGAATTCAATACAAAATTGATCTAACTTTTTTATGACGAAGTCCTCAGAAGTCATCTGCTACAACTAAGAGTTAAACTTCGATAGGTTCACTGTAACTGCATGCGTTATTTGCATCACACTCAAGATGCTGAAACTCTCATTATAAAGTACTTGCCAAATGAGAACACGTTACTTATCAAAATTCAATTTAATACGCAACTATACAATAATTTACGATTGTATGCAACACAATTTACTACCGCATAGAAATGGTTCGATGGCCATATAAATAGGTACACAGTAGGATCGTGTAGTTAGAATTAAAAGTTAACCTTGGGAAACTTGCTGTTATTTTCTTTGAATTTGAGCGAGGATTTTCGGTTTCCCAAAATATTTTTTAGATAAAGCTCACATTTGAATATCTAATTAAAATTATAAAACTGTTGTCGTTGTAGCTCTTTTTTAAAATAGCTTTTAGGACAAACCCTTAAAACCAACAACTTGGTAGTATGTACTAAAGAGGGAATAGATAAATAGGGCAAATGTGAAGGATTTGTAGATATATGTAGAATCAATTTTCACATCAAGGTAATATATATTCACTTCATAGAAATTTCATTAAATATACTGATTTCGAGCCTCAACTAAATGTTTGGTATTGTCGCGGGACGCCTAAAGTCGGGGTAACTGGCAATCCTTTTAGTTAAAATACACTTGGTCACGAAGGTTAAAGGTACTGTTGCGAGATTAATAAGAACACTTAAGTACAAATACTTGCATTTATTTTTCTGCCGTTTACAGAACACTTAAGTTTAATACCGTTGGTTCTTAACTTTACTTATTAACTTCTTCCTATTAACTAACTAAATTCTAAAGTCCAGTTTGACCAAGAAAACTCGGTAGGCGTTTACAAATTTCGAAATAAGCCTATCAGAGCAGTTCTAATTTTTTGAATTTTGGCACGTACATACGGACGTGACAGTTCATAATACTTATATGAATTTTACAAATTTTAAGCTATTACACAATGAAATTTATCAAGCTCGATCCCTCGAAAATTATTGCTAATAAAGTTTTACAATGCTGCTACAAGAATTTGCCCCCGCCGGCACGAAATTTTTACGATCGAGTTGCAACAGTTGACCTTCTGATCATGTTCTGACCATATACCTTTGCCTATTTTTTCAGCGTACGAAGTAAACCCTGCATAAATTTGCTCTAATTTATTCGTGAGATCGAAATATTTCCAACTTCCCAGAGAAAGGCACGTTTCTAAACACCGGCTAACATTCTTTGTAATTTTAATATTACATTTTGCCTACGAATTCTACCTTAAAATATTTATGATACAAATGGCTTATAGCTAACTAAAGTACAGTTTCCTACAACCGCGCATAGTTCATTTCATTAAAGAACGCAAATCGTAACAATATCATTGACATCATAAATACGTTAGGAAAAATTAGTTTTGGTGAATATTTTCAAAGAGCCATACTTTCCTTGGTGTGTGTTTCTGCTTTTATCCTTGATTCTTAAATTTCTCTTAAATTTTGAGAATCGATGTTTGAGCACCCGTGGATTTGTTTAAGAACGGGTTTTTTACAGACGCACAGAGAATTTGGGCTATATTTGGTTAGAACGGATTTCAGTTCGCGCGTTAAAACTTTCCAGTAACAGAAAGAGAGATTTCGTATATGCAACATTATGTAATATTTATTAATTTAAAAAACCGCCTGTATTGTTACTACCTGAATGCCTCAGATAATGTGCACATATTTAACTACTTACCTACTTTTTAAGACAACCGTGAATAGGGTCGTTAAACAATAAAATCTAATCCGTAGTGTTAGTTACAAAATATGAATACAACGGTGCATAATGTCGTCAAACGTCAAGAGTTAGTTTATTAAATAAATTTTTTATAGACATTATTCAATGTCCCATGTTTGAAGCAATGTTCAAGAGCTTGGTTTTATGTTATATAAATAGGTGACTTCGTAATTAAATTAAAAAGTAAAGTTAATTCCTTCTGAGCAAATAATACTCGGAAGATTAACAAAATGAAAAATTATGTAAATTTAGATGAAGAAAAGACAGTTGATTATATGACTATGCAGACGGCTGTAAAGAATAAAACCAGTGTCTTAGATTAATTTACATGTTTACAGTTAATTCATGTGTAAATTTGTCACTTATAAGATCGAGGTGTATTTACTAAAACGGTTTTCTCATAACAGCATAATATTTTATTAAAGGAATCGAGTTTTTGATATGGGTTAAAGAAAATGGTGAATAAAAATACACCATTTAAGCTTGTATGGACTAATTTAAACAGACATATTTGAACTCACTGCAGTTAATGTGTTTTGCGATATATGTGAAATCTCCGATTGTTTATATCTTGTTCTGAATTACTATGAAGAGACTTTGCACATACACATACAGCATAATTGTGTTGCAATAACCAACTCGAAATCAGATGTATCCGACATAAGAATTTTCATTGCTTGCTTGCTTGACGCCACTTTAAGAGCGAACCTGTGGGCCGAATTGGCTGATTTTGGTGTCAATCGACTCAGGGCGACGCAAGTAAGCCAGTAGTAGGGTTTTAAAATTTTTATAAGTGACTTTTTTTATGTGGATTTTTTTGTTGATAGTTAATCTCAAAATTAACTCGTCACACAAAATGGGTCACTCTTGTACAAATTGCATTAAATGAATTATTTCGCGCCCAATTTACGTGCAGAACGCTAGTAAATAATAATAAGTTGAAGATTTATTTTACAATCACAGTTTTGTCGAGAATCAATGTTCTAGAAACCATTGATCCAAAAGAATTTTCTAGCTTTCTGCTCTCAAGGTAAAGTAAAATCATCTTTCAATTTAAATTTTTTCTACAGTCTTTTGTAGAATAAGATTGCCAACACATACAAATTATAGCGTCAACTAACAATACACCAGTATGTTTGGTTATGGATAATGTTTTATGCGTAATAGCAAGTATCTAAAAAACTAGCGCATGTTTACGTTATGGTGAAAACCTTATTAGAATTCCCCTGGTTCAGAGTGTTAACAAGGGAAAAATGCAACTGTTCTTAGGTTTAAACATCAACAGTTTGATTTCCTATAGTTTTTCGTTTATAATATTTACATCTCATTGATCAAATAAGAAGTGACCTAATCGAGAGAAAAACACAAAACAACTAACTTAATTGATATTTAATTAAACATTCTGTAATAGGCTTTACCCACAACTTCCCTCGTCGACATTGTGACACTAAATAATTTTAGAAATCAAATTAAGTTAGGAGTAAAAATATCTTCACGTTTCTAATAAATTAAATACATTTCAAATAAAAAAATGTATTCCGTTGGGGTTTGAACCCGCCGCAACTGCAGCTCTGCAGATCGCTCGATCCTAACCGCATCTCCGCAGCGGATATAACTACAGCGAAATTCCATCTGCGCTACCGAGTCTCTTCGAGAAAAGTCCGGCTCGCGCGTGTCTTGAAGAGCACGGTGTTATGATTGAAACATTTTTACTCTTTTGTGACATTATCCTTTATCGGTTAAGTCTTATTTTCGGCAAATGTAAAGCCTGACCTATGTGAAAGTTATTTCTTCCTTTTATTTCAAAATTAACACAAAAATAAACAAAATTTTATTTGTTTAAGGTGTTCACCCTGTATATATTTGTATGAAATTATACCGATTTTATGCGAGGTAAATATATAATATGCATCCAAAATATCGTCTTCCTCCGACAAATAGTTTTTGATCTATACTGCCAACAGACAGACAGACAGACAAACGGACAGACAGACGGACAGACAGACAGACGGACGAAATTGAGAAAACCTCTTTTTCGTCATCTAGGGACCTTGAAACGTAAAGATATGAAAAAACATCGGAGGTGAGTTTTTCGTGATTACAATACTTCCTTAGTCTTTCAGACGAGGAAAGTAAAAATAAATTATAGCAAACACTTTGCTTGCGAGATAAGCACCATCTCACTTGTTAGAAGTTCTAAGTAATTTACTCTTATGATTATTATTTAAATCGAATTTCGGCTAAGGTCGCGTAGTCTTTGTAGATAAACATCCAACGTTCTTTGACTTAATGTGCCTTGCACCTTGTGAACTCAAGCAAGGATCTATGCTATGGCCATGCTCTCTGGTGGCTCGTGTTGTTTGAGTGCCTAACAAGGATACTTTGGCCTTTTTGAGGTTTGTGTACCCATATCTACTAACGTTTCAGAAGACATTGCAACTTGCACCATCAGAGTGACTAACACATGGATCCTTGCTTGACTTCATAAGGTGCTAGGCACATAAAGCCAAAGAATGCTAGGTGTTTAACTACAAAAACTACGCCGTCTAGCCCGACATTTAATTTTAATAATGATAATTCGTGTAAGCGCGAAAGCCTCAAACAATATATCTTACTCACTTATTTTTACTAAATTATCTCTATCCAATTTTATATCAACTCCCATTTTATTTAAATCGTGTGAACCATAATCACGTAACCGATTTTAGAGATGGAAACATTTATTTCATAACTTTTCCCATAAAAGCTTTTTATAAGCTTATATTAACATTATTTTCGGGTTGTACTGCTCACATTCCCGTTTTATACTTTTTTCTTACCTATTTATAACATGTATTTTAACGATATTTCATTCCAAGTATTGCGTCTTGTGTTTAAACGACTGTGACAAGGAAACGACATTTAAAGCCAGAGATAAGCTATGGAACATGAAACACCACTCTAGGGCTAAATGTAAATGATATATCATGACATTCTCATATTATTCGGCTGAGCAAACTCACATCGTAGATAATTCAAGAACGCATGGTATGTTAATATGAAATGTTACATTATGAGTTTTAGTGCTACAAATTAGCCAAAACTAGCATCCTATAGAAAATTTGAACTATTGCCCTTACCCTTCGGTGGTCGCTGCCTGTTGAAAATTTATTTCTAATTGTTACATCCTTGATTATCTGTTTTTTATTACTTATTATGAAATCTGCTTGTTGGGACGTAAAAGTGAGCATACGCCCGTATAAAGTGCCGATACAAATTCCCAAGAAAATTGGGGTTTATCGCATGGTAAGCGAGCACGTGAGTGAAAAAAGTGACTAATAATTTGTGAAGTGGTAAGAACAGATGAGTGGGGTGTAATTTCCAGGGGAAAGTAGTATAAATAACTAAATTCGAAGTGTACGTAGATCAGCGGTAATACGGAAAACGGATTGTAAAGTAAAAAGTCCACGCACAAAAATGAACTGGGACAGCGACGGATCGTCGACCGATTACGTCAGAAGAAAGCGAGAAGCAGGATTAGAAATGTTTAATCCCAGCAAAAAATAATGAGAACCCCCGATAAAAAAGCCTAAATAAGGAGGAAAGCACGGAGATTTAAAGGAACTCAAGGAGATGATGTTACAGCTAATGGGTGAAGTCAAGGTAATAAGAAAAGAGCAACAAGAATACAGAAAGGAAATTAAGGAACTGAAAGACGAAATCGAAAACTAAGCGAAAGAGTAGCAAACCTGGAAAACACATTGTATATAGCGGAAAAACGTGAAAAGAAAAACAACATAGCTATTAAAGGCGTAGCATTCCTTGAACAACTAATGATGCAACGAGTACAGGAATTTTTGAAAGGCGAAATAGGAGTAACAGCCAACATCGTCGAAGTACGAAGAGCAGGGGCAGTTGCAAAACTGGAAAAATGGGAGGAAAAAATGCAGGTAATGAAAAATAAATCCAAACTAAAAAGCACAAATAAATTTATTGACGACGATCTAAGCTGGGAAGAAATATTGCAAGAATTGAAAAAGAAAAAGAAAATGAAGTAAAAATAGGTTATGGCAAAATTTTTATAAATAAAGAACGGTGGATTTGGTATTTTAGTATAGGAGAGATCATGAAGCACGTACAAAAAACCATTGCAAAAAATCAGTAAAGACAGCAGATCAAGGAGAAATTACAACGACTTCGGCGAGACTTAGGTTAAATGAATTACCAAATATTATCGATAGTAGGATAAAATTCAAAAAAAAAAAGAAAAAGCAGGGAAGAAGAGATATAACACTTGGTACATGGAATGTACGTAGCCTTGGGGTGCCTGGTAAGATACAGAATTTACTAAAAGAAATTGAAAAATATAGAATAAATATTCTCGCCATCCAAGAATTAGGGTGGAAGGAAAGCGGCATAACAGATGTAAAAGACTACACAATATGTTACAGTGGAGGAAAAAAAGGACAAATTAGTGTCGGCTTTATGATACATAAAGATTACAGAGGTGTTATAACAGAATTCGTGCCAATAGATGAAAGAATAGCAATGTTAAAGATCAAGGCGACATTTTGTAATATAGTACTGGTTAATGTGCACGCGCCAACCGAGAAGAGCGAATATGAAGTGAAAGAAATGTTTTATGCAAAACTAGAGAACGCTATGGATAAAATGGGGAATTATGACGGTAAGGTGGTAATAGGGGACTGGAATGCCAAAGTGGGAACAGAACAGGTGTACATACCAATTATAGGGAAACATAGCCTACACCACATTAGTAACGATAATGGAATGCGACTGATAGATTTCGCTAGCGGGAGAAATATGGTGGTATCTAGTACACTGTTCAAACATAAGACCGCACATAAAGAAACATGGATATCACCGGACAAAAAAAAACTGAAATCAGATAGATCATGTAGTAGTAGACCCGCGACTCGGTAACAGTATCCTGGACGTAAGAAGTTATAGGGGGGCTGACTGTGATACAGACCACTTCTTAGTAAAAACCAGATTCAGACAAAGAATAATATGCGAAAATCAAGAGAAAGCAGTGAATAACCTACAACTAGATATCGAAAAACTCAGAGTGAGTAATGAAACAAGAGAAAAATATAGCAACACGTTACAAGGGAAATTTGAAATGATGGAACGCAAAGAGGAGAAAGATAAAATGAATACAGAAGAAACAGAGGAATATTGAGAAAACATAAAAAGAATGCTGACCGAGACCACCGTAGAGAAAGTAGGAAAACGTAAAAAAAATAAGGGGAAAAATGGTACGATGAAGAATGTGAGCGAGTAATTGCCGGAAGAAATGAAACAAGAGTAGAAATGCTAAGAGACATGAAGGATGATAAAATAGAAAACTTTAAAAACAAAAGAAAAGTTGCTAACCTAAAATGTAGAGGAAAAAAGAGAAAATACGAACAACGGAGAATGGAGGAAATGGAAGAAGCAGAAGGGGACAGAATACTAGGAGCTTCTATAAAGAGGTAAAGAGACAAAAAGCCGGGTTCCAACCAAGAACAGTGCGCTGTAAGAGTGAGGAAGGAAAGTTTCTGGGTGGTAAACACCTGCGGTAAGAGAAGCAATGCACTCCCTAATAGAAAACATTTGGAAACAAGAAACAATACTAGAAGAATGGAGTACGACAGTTATATGCTCTATATTTAAAAGAGGGGATAAACACCATGTGATAATAATAGGGGCATAGCCTTACTTAATATAGGATATAAGATGATAAGCAAGCTCATAGAGAGGAAACTAAAAAGCTGGATGGAAATTACAGTGGGCCAATACCAGTGCGGGTTCCGAGAAGGTAGGGCAACTACCGACCAACTATACATAATCAGGCAGATTCTCGAAAAATTCTGGAAAGTTAATATAGATGCGCACCATCTGTTCGTACATTTCAGGCAGGCCTATGACACCATAATAAGGTCGGAACTGGTCAAAGGATTGGATGAGTTTGGGGTACCTAGAAAGTTAATTAGACTGGTGAAAATGTGTCTGTTGGAAACGAAGGCTAAGGTCAGAATACAAGGACAACTGACAGAGAGCTTTATGATAAGTAATGGATTGAGGCAATGTCAACGACGCTGTTTAACTTCGCTTTGGAAAGGATAATAAGAAACGTCCCCATCAACCCGGGAGGAACAATCTATAATAGGCAGTGTCAACTAGTGGCATATTCCGATGACATCAGCATAGTAAGTAGAACAACAGAAGAACTGAAAGAGGTTGTCAAATATATGGAAAAATCAGCAGATACTCAAGGACTCAAGATTAATGTATCTAAAACAAAATATATGATTAACACAAAAGATGTAAACAGATACAAAAATGTTAAGGAAATTATAGTAAACAAAAACCGGTATGATCGTGTTGGAAATTTCAAATACTTAGGCTCTATAATTAACGAAATAAACGACATAGAAGAGGAACTAAAGGCCAGAATTTCGGCGGGGAATAGATGTTACTTCGGGCTAAGCGATATAATAACCTCGAAAACGCTATCAACTAAAAATAAAATAAAAGTGTACAAAACTGCGATAAAACCGGCAACTTCCGAGATTTCTTCAGATCTTCACGTTTCAGTCATTAAATGACTAAAATCGTAATTTTTCAACTTTATCGGCCTGTCTGGGGTCTGTTCGTTTATCTGTTTGCGGTATAGCCCAAAAAAATATTCTTCATGTAGATTAGATGTCTAGCTCGCTAAAAACCGAATATACTTTCCGTCAAATACATAGAGGGTGAGCACCTAACAAAAACACATTGTTGTCTATATTTGCTTTAATTGAGGAATATATATTTTGTAAATGTAGTATAAGAGACAAAAATGCGTAACGATAAGCGCGTTGTATATAAACCAGCCAGGAACGCATATCCGAAGGGTTCTTTGGTGGTAGAAAGGGTCTGAGTGGCAGGTTGCGGCCGGGCTGCTGCCAAGCGTTGAAATCGCTCTCGCAGGAGCTGAATCGCGTTTAAATCGTGCTAAGTTCGAATTCCACCGTCTGCAATTTTTATTGCTTCAGTATTTAGAAACGTTAAAATATTTTTACCCAAGTTTCCATTAACATTTCAAAATTTTTAGTGTCACAACACCCACTTGCGAGAGAAGTTCTGAGTAAAACTTTTTATAGATTTTATTATATAGTAATGTTATTAATTATCTACATCGCGTTGCAAATCTAAGAAAAATTGTGAAGGGCTTTATACGGAACTTCTACTGCCAGTGGAAGTTTTGAAACTAATCATTTTGAAAATACCAAAGGAAAAAAGCATTGCATTTTGTTAAGGTGTTCGCCCTGTATATATTTGGCCCAAAATTCTCTTTTTTGTTAAGGATTGAAACCTGAACTATGTGCAAAATATTACTTTTACTTAATTAGGATTTCTTAAGTTAAAGCAAAAATAGAGAATTTTTTTGGTGCTCACCCTGTGCAGTGTGCACGGTTTCATAATATCTTCTTCTTCCAACAAATAGTTTGAGTCATACCTCCAACAGGCAGACAGATACAGTACATTCTGCCTGTTTATGCTTTAACTCAATATTTTGCACATAGCTCAGGTGGTTACTCTTGACGAAAATATGCACTTTTTCAAGCTAACAAATACAGGGTGAATAACTTAAAAAAATAAATTTAAAATTTTTACTTTCAAACCTTCCACTTACGAGAGTAGTTCCGTGTAAACCTTTTCACAGATGCTTTAATATAAAATTAATTTTAAAGTGCCCATGTCGGTCTCCATCCACAGTAATATACACCTAACATTACAGAGTGTAACAGCTAAGTGTCCCAAGAGTATCTTTGGATTATTCGACAAGATAGAAAACATTGCTTATTACTTATTCGTAAAATCAATTGTGTAATGTACTGTGGCTGTTGATATCCGGTATAAATATTACATTTTTGCTACAATCGTGTCAAAATGACAATTTTTTGCACTGTTTCTAGTGTCAAAAGTGACGTTTGTAGCACTCTTAATACTAGCGCCCAAAATACGTCTTATTCGCACGTTGCCGTTGGAGGCGTGTTTTAATAATCTTTTAAAACACGCTTTGCCGTAAATTTTAATATCAACATAACATAGAATATCTAACGCAATATGACGGAAAAAGCGTCACCTAACTAAGTTTTTATATTTCTGTTACGATCGTAGAAAAAATAGCCGATGATACACTTGTATAAGAGCCATTAAAGCACTAGCGACGTTAAAAGCACTCCGCTAGCGCGTCGTGCTCGTCGCACGTGCTTTAAAGGCGTACTTATACACTTGTAACATAATATACTATTGTCGCTCGGTTTCAAGGAAAATTACATTCATCTTTATTTTCTAAAGAGCAAGATATATTGAAGTGTTATTAAGCCCTACTACTTGGCTCTGAATGCAGTGCAGAATGGTTGACAAATAAAATAAGCACAGTGTTGAGATATTTTAAGAAACTGCAATGTAGAAGTAATATTAATACAGTAAATGCATTAGTAATGAGATACGAGAGCTAATAATTAGTAAAGAAAGGCATGCCAAGGTAAAACATGTTTAGAGGGTTTCGAATTGGCTTGTGAATTAAGATAATTTAATATGAAAGGTGTGTGCACATGCAGAGCCAGACCACAGAAAATTTATTGAACACAAATAGTTTGTTGGGTGCAATTTGAACAAAGCGTAAGATTATTAAGTCAAAGAATAAGATGGTGAAAAATTGTGAACTCGGCAGAAAGTTAAACCGATTTGAAACAGAAGAGAAAGAATTGGCAAAAGAGCGATCATTAAATATTGGCAAAAGAGTGTAGCGAAGGACATAAAAGTGCGGGACTCTATAACCATTGCATTTATTAAAAACAAAGTGAATATAGTAGAGCAGTGAATATTAAAATAATATTGTGTGCGCCATCGCAGAAAGACAATGATAATTATAAGAAAAAGACAATATTTTAGTTTGTAAGAAATTTGAAAATTTACAATTATGTAATCAAACGTTTCTATTATGTACTAAATTTCATCAAAACTTATTTCCGTTAGCTTTGTAACTTAGCAACCTAGATTAGATTTTGTTTAATAACAGAGGACAACAATTGAAATTACATTACTTGACGTTTGTAAGAATTGTTGCTCAACTTGAATAAATGATTTGGAATAATAAACGAGAATATTAGCAGTTATAAATTATAGGATTTTATTGCCCATGTGTTTGTGATCCTGTGGAAGTGTTTGTGAGGTTTTACACCACAAATAAATTATAAAATTCTCCGATGCCATCCCAAGGACTTCGGCAGCAGCCAACTGGTACGTTCGAGCTCCGTTCCCGGTAAATATAAGAATTCTGAGCCAGAAGATTGTACATCAGGGCGTCGGCAAAGCCTGTAAGAGGGCTACCATCAACAGCAGCAGCGAGGGGACCGCCTCCAGCAGGAGATCTGACTAGCAGCACCTATGATCGTCTACGTCGCAGAACGACCCAAAGTTTCCAGGTAGGAAAGTGCCTGTAATTCATGTGTTAGCCCGGGGTTCGCAGCATAGAGCGAGTACCAACCTTTCTGAAGACGGCCAGCGTGTTTCCCAGCGTCCATTTGCCTTGGTTTTCTCAAAATTAGCGTGGCTTGGGTCAATTCTGCAGATCCAGCAAAAAACCGAAGCGTCTAAAACAAATGCCAGAAGTAGCGTCGCTTTTAACAATCAAGGGACGGTTTTGACGTCATCACAGAACAAAAGCTAGTTTAATTGCCAGGCGGGAAAAATTCAAACGACTTTCCTGACGCGTTGTTCATAATTACACGAGTTTAAACATTCAGAGACCCCGTCTTGCACGACCAACTCATTTGTGTTTATCTGACAGTTCGGAATTTATTTGAGCTAACCACTAAAAACCGCGCACTCGAACTACTTTGAATTTCGAGATAGTCAACATCAGATTATATGTTAAGAGATAGCGAAATTCGGGACCTAACCTGTAGAGAGTTTCATGTTTTACTAATGAACTAGTACACTGAGTTTGCAGTTAAATCGAATATTAAAAAATAGAGGGCATATAACCATTTTATGAATAACTTGATCTCTCTACATCTTCGGTCCCAATGCTTTATTTTCTCTTCAATTACTAATCTTCTCACTATTCTTCTATTTTCGACTTATCTTTGTCTGTCTTCGTCCTTCTTAGTATTGATCCATTTCAGGTATGCTTCTTTCTTTGCATTTATTTCTTTTTCTATGTCACCATTCCACCACCATTTTTACATGTTTCTCGTTGTTTTGTTTCTTATACCTAGCACTTTCTTGGCTGCTTGGTGTACAGCTTTTTTTATATCTAGGTGTATCTCCTCTGTCGTGTTATATTGTTTATCGTTTAATTTCTCGTCCAATCTTCGCTGATACAAAGTTTTTATACTCTCCTCTTTCAGTCCTTCTATGTTGTACATGGGGATTTCTATCTTTTCCATCCCCAATTGGTCCTGCTTGTTTCGCTGATTGGATTCCGCTTTCATGTTTGTATATGGAAATACCACTGTTGCCTTTACTAGGTGGTAATCGGAGCTGCAATCAGCTCCACGCTGCACTCTGATATCTGCTATTTTAATACCTGGTTTCTGTTTGACGATTATGTAGTCTATTATCGATCTCAGTTGTCTAGTTGCTTGTATCCATGTATATCTATGAACTTCTTTATGTTGGAAGAATCCATTGGCAATTCTGAGTTGATTTATGTGGCAGAAATCGATGAGTTTTCATCCGCTATCATTAGTGACGTCCTCACCAAATCTTCCCACGACCATGTCATTTTGTTTGGATCCTACTCGGCCATTGAAGTCTCCTAACATTATTACTTCTCCATTGTCCCCTACCTCGTCAATCGTTTCTTGTAGGTTGTCATAAAAGGCGTCTTTTATCTGCGCTATTTCGTCATCATTAGGGGCATAGATTCCGAAGTTTGCTAATCTCGAGGGGACCGAAGATGTAGAGAGATTCAAATGTATATTGGAGGAAGAAGATGTTCAGAAGCCTGGAAATTTATTAACAATATAAGAACTGAAAAAAGCAGATCAACAATACAAACCATAACAATGAAGAAATGGGAGGAATATTATAAGCGTCTTCTGACAGAACAAAGAACGGAATTTGAAGAACAACCAACGAACATACATATAGAAGGAGAGCCCATAAAAGTGGAAGTAGAGACAGTAATACAAGCAATAAAGAAACTAAAAAATCGAAAAGCAAGCGGGCCGGGAGGAATTGTGGCAGAGTTGATAAGGAATGGAACAGATAAAATGGCAAGAATGCTTACAAAACTATTTAATAGATGTTTAAATGGAGAAACAGTTCCAGAAGAATGGAAAATAGGGTTTATGTCATCCATATACAAAAAGGGAAATCAACAGAAATGTGAAAACTATCGAGGAATAACTGTAACATCTACGATTAGTCGGCTTTACGGAAGAATTTTACGGGATATTATAGAAGAGGAATACAAGGAAAGAGAAGCTGAGAAACAAAGCGGATTCCGTGCTGGCAGGTCATGCATGGACAACATATTCTGCCTAAAACAAATTATAGAGAAAAAGATAGCAACTGGAAGAGAATTACATCTGCTTTGTATTGACCTCACAAAGGCTTATAACAACATACCAATTGGAAAGATATGGGAAGTGTTGCAAGAAACGAGGTTAAATCACACAATAATAAAAGCACTGCAAGAAATATATAAGGAATCAACAGTGAAGATTAAAATAGGGCAGCAAGTATCACAAGGCTTCACAGTAACGAAAGGACTAAAACAAGGATGTTGCATCTCCCCAACAATATTTAAAATATATGTAGAGCATGCACTAAAGATATGGAAGAAGAAATGTAGCCGCATGGGATTGGAAAAATGACTCTAAACTATATACTTTGCAGTTTGCGGACGATCAGGTCCTCATTGCCCAAGATAAAGAGGACCTGGAATATATGACAAGAAAGATCAAGGAAGAATATGAAAAATGGGGTTTATCTATGAACAGCCAAAACCAAATACCTTTGTGTGGGGGGAAAAGCAACAGACTTAGAACTAGAGAACAATGAAAGTGTAGGGAGTTGTGAGAAATACAAATACTTAGGAGTACAAATAGACAAGGAAGGAAAAGATTCGGTAGAAATAAGTCAACGAATAAAACAATTTCGAAGAGCTATAAAAAGATTAAATGGGATTTGGTGGCATAAGGAAATTACTAAGAAACGGAAACTAACTATTTACAACGTAATAATAAAAAGTATAACACTATATGGAGCTGAAGCGTGGAGGATGACGGAAGATGATAAAAGAAGAATTACAGCGGTTTAGATGGACGCCCTACGGAGATCATGTCGAGTATCAAGAAGAGAAAGAGTAACAAACGAAAGAATTAGAGAAAAGATGGCAGTACAAGTGACTATAATCGACGGTATAAATAAGAAGCAACTTACCTGGTACGGCCATGTAAGGAGAATGGCAGAGGGAAGACTACCAAAGGCTGCCATGGAATGGATACCATCGGAGAAAAGAAGGAGAGGAAGACCCAGAAGAACTTGGGGAGAAGAAATCCGGAAAATAATGAGCGACAGATATCTATATGAAGAACAATGTCTCGACCGGATACAGTGGAAAAGAAGTCTGGAAATCGGAAAGCGCCGACAGACGCTATAAACCGACAATATATATATATATGAATAACTTGATAAATAAGGATTACATTTCATTTTAATCAGTTTGCCAATTAGAAAAAAGCTGACAGAGCTTTCCTTAGCCACGGTAATATTGTAGCTTATTTTGTTTGAAATTGTTATTACCATATTAAATTATGATACCATATTGAGAATAACGTAAGAAACTGTTACGAAGAGAAAGCTGTGGATTCTCAATTGTGGTTTTTTGTCGGTACAGATACAATAATAGGACTTGGAATTTAATGTAAGTACCTAATAGATTTAATTTCTACAGTAAGCTAATAAAATTGTAAATACTAAGGGCGCTCAATAATCTTCGAATGGTAAAGGAACCGTACATTGGTGTTCAGCGTCAGCTAGGAGACACATCGCACGCTGAGAAAAACGTTACCATCTGATAGCACGGATCCATTCCTGTCGATTGCGATTCCTACAGCAAGTGTTCGGCCTGCGTAGGTCATATTGTATATTTTAGATTCATTATAATTTTATAGCTTGTAAACAACCTTCAGATGTTTACCAATTTTACTCACTTTGTGTCTAATTTTCCGAATTTATGATGTATTTTCAATTTTCCAAGAATAATATTTTTCTTGATATATATGCTCGCTATCTGGCGATTGTGCGCCGTGCTTGCTGTGTAAGCGATAAACAATACAATATGTATAATTGAGTCTGTTCGGTGAGGTCCCATCGTATGACGGAATCCGGGAATCATTTTACTTAGTAGTATTTTAATTGTAGGCGATATTTTTCCAATTATGGCTTATTACTACTTCATCAAATCGATTCCAAGCGATTTTCTTTAGTTAAATCCTTCTATGGCTTCTATAGCATCCCGTACACTACTTGTTTTTGAAATATTTTATAAGTGCTTATATAATAATTAATTGGATGTCAATCATATGCCTGTGGTTGTATTTAATTGCATTTGATAATTATATACTTAGAGTTGAAACGCTAATTTTTCAAATTTATAATAGTATCTTCGCTAATTTTCAATTTCCGTTTAGTTATTTATTTCATGAGATCATTGGCACTTTAACTTATACAGGGTTTATGCTTTTATTCGAACATATCAATAATTGTTTTGTGTTCTTGATATTAAGAATTTGGAGGAGGCCCTCGAAGGTAAATTACTTTCATTTAGGTGGTTGGTTAGATCGTGACTGCTATTTTGATCTTGATATCCTTTTTATCGCATCCAAACCTACAGCTGGATCGTGATTCAAATCGCTCTGAGCTAGCCAAACCACTAAGCACTACAAATTAAAGTCGTACAATAAACTGTAACGCACTGCCCTTCTGCTAATAAGGGCTAATGAAATAATTAATCACCTTCGGGTACCTTATCAGTCGGAGTTAATTTTGGTTCAGTCAGATATACACCTTGAGAGCAGCAAACAAACACCAGCATAGTTTTAGACAGTTTAATTATAGTGTAATATATTTACAAACATAAGCATTAATTATTAGAACCAAATAAAATGTATTTTACAATGAATTCACTCTTCTTGGGCCGTCTTGCTTCGAAAAGCCTGGCTTCTACGCAACCCGTCGTACAGCGGTGTGGTCGGGGCCCTGTTGCTTGTACCCTGGAAATTTCGAACGCGACGCCACTGGAGCCGTTGGGTGAAATGCGGATTTGGTTCCAATGCTGCCAATCGCTACGTTCGAAACTTGGTCAGAAATGTCAAAATACACGTGCAACTGCGAACAGAAGTTTTTAGTGGCTATGTCAGGGCTAATTACTTACAACCCCGGGTCGTGCGAAAGCTTCGGGAAGCCCCTCCTTGAATCGGGTGTTGGTGTTTATCTTGGGTGCCATAGAACGAGAAGTCGACGGCGTATTCCACCTAGGGACGTTGGGTGGGTAAAAGCTCTGTGGTCAATAAATATTTTAAAAGCAAACTTGGCGACGTGTCGGGCCGCAATAATATGAAATTTAATACGGACAGGCCGGAAATGTTTACGCTATTTCGCTGATGTAATTAATTATTACAAAATAGGCGTATAAAACGGCCTGGCTAATAAGCCCTTGTCTCGAATACGTCTTCCAGGAAATTAATTACAACAATCCGCCAACGGGATTTGGCCTAATAGTTTAGATTGAATCCAGGTTAAAATATGCGTTGTATGAATCAGCAAAGCGGTTCTCCAGGGAGATCGTCGCCTCTCAAAACTGATTCTTCAAGAAGGGAGTTATTCAGGTATTAGCTAGAAACACGGCCTCCAGTATTGGAGTCGTCGGTTCAACTTAGCTACAGGAAACACTTAGGACGCAGGACTCCAAAGTGTAAAGGGAAAAATTCTCATTTAATTGGTCTGGACGGGATCAGGGTTCAAGGAAACGGGAACGGGGAACTCTCGGGGAGTTATCTGGGGGAAATCTCGGGAATGAATGCGAACGAATCTGAAGAAATCTCCTGTGGAACGGTCGTGAAGCCGCTTTTATAGGCCCCTCTTCGTGCTTCGTGCATCTAGCAACCATTTCGGATATTCTAAGCCGGGGAGCAGCGCATACGTTTAGCGGGGATCTCTCGATGACGTACTTGGCCGCGTGGGCCAAAAATTCAAACTCGTAACGTAACGTAGAAATCGCTAGGGGAGAACGCGCGAATTGATTTTAATTCAGAAAAACGAGTTCTAGCTGGGCGAAACGTTACAAAGCCAACTTCAGCAAAGTAAGGCTTAACCGTTTAAACATTATTAAACATTTGATAGGTTGCTGTGGGGATAGGGAGTAGAATTAGAATCAGCCGCTTTGCAGACCTACATTTTGAGTGCATCCCTCCGCTGGACGCGTTAACCACCATTTGGCTGGTGACACCACGTAATTACAACATCTCAAACATATTGTAATAGGGTCCAAATTGCAGCTAGCCCGAACCGATTTGTAGCCGTATTGTCCGTATTTAATGCAGCAGTATAAGATTACTTCCTGTTTGATTTCTTGTGAAGCGAAATGTAGTACGCGTTTTTAGGAATGTAAGATTCCAAGCATCTAAATGTAAGGTTGATTCACTCAGTGCACCAACTACTCACCGTTCCTGAAGTTTTGTAAAGGGATTTTTCTTGTTGTAGCTTTCTAGTGCATCATAGGCCGTTGAATACAACAAGATGCTCGATGGACCATAAACAATAATAAACCTCTTTCATACGTCTCTATCGATTTGACTTTTGCAAGCAAACACCGGAATTTTCAAATTAAGATTGTGCCTATCCCACTTGCAACCCTTTAAGTCTATTACAGGTAGTAAACAGGTTTTTACCTGTAAGCAAAAGTTTTAGAAACCAAGGGGTCCCAACAACAAGATGTTATTGTGATTTATAATTAGAACCAATTTGGATGATAAAATTGCTTAACTTTCAAAGTTTAATTTCAACTGATGATTTCAAGTGCTGTGACAGTTGTGAGAAATATTTTCTGTTTATCATTTGAAAGCAACTTAGCTACAGGACTCCAAGAAAACTGCTGTATATAATAATAGAAACTTTCCTAAGGAACAGAAAACTTATATGCTGTGCGTTAATCCATAACGCTGCATTCCTTGAAGGAACGATAAAAACGTGAATACTTAATTATGCCTTGGTCCCTTTTCCTTTTTGAAACGCCTAGTTCTAGCGCATGGAAATAATCAATAGTTTTCATGCTGGAACGACAGTAAGCAAAGTGCTTGCTCGCAAATCGGGTGTTTTGGTAATATGCGGTAAAAGCTTCCGAACTATTTCGTAATTAATTGTGTCGACAATAATTTAAGGCGTTGTTGACGTAACGCATCATTACTTTCTGATAATCTACAAGAATAATTTCTAAAGGCAAAGGTTATTTGCTTTGCTTCCGAATTTTAACAAAAAGTGGTTTTGTTATTTATATATTACACAGTTCCTCAGTTTGCGGCAATAGCTAAAAATTTCAGTTGCAGGTATGTAATGCAATTGACAGCTTTGAAATTTAGAAGAAATTTGAATATCCAAAGAATTCTTACGTGTTCGGATTTGTATTAGGATGGAATTTTATTACTAAAACAAAGCCTGTGTATTTTGGCTTTGTATTTTTAAAAGCATAAAAATACTAACGTGATTTTTTTAAAGTCTGATGTAGTCGTTAGATTAATTTGAGTTTAGCAGCACTGTGCTTATTATTTTTGTAGACATTTCTGATGTTCTCCTTTCCGGTGCATTAATGAGCATGTAAAGTTTAAGGTAAATATTTGATATGTTTGGTACAATGAACACATATAGGTACTGATTTTTTTTAAATATGTATTGGATAAACAATCAACTCTAAAATTCCTTCCAGTACTTCCGGTATAGTTTTACAGGATCATCAAGAGAATTTTGCAGAAAAATAGTTTTTAGGTTAAATTAAGTAACGGTGTAAGGTACTATTTAAGCTGATGTATTTTTGTGGACTCGATTACCATGTTCGTACCGTACTCAGTTCATTTCAGATTTCGACAAGCGAATACTTTTACACGTATAATGTCGTAATAGTTTAAAAGTAGTTTTTTTTTAATAACAACATCAAAGAACGTCTAACTTTGTATCAAGTGAAGCTTGCGTGTTCAAAACTGTGTTGTACAGAGATAGTTATATAAGAATATTGGTAATTGTGTTTTTATTCAATAAAGGCTGACACGGTATCATTAACTAGATAGCCCTGGATGTATACATTCAAAATATTTTATATGCAACAGTTTTTTCAACTATGTGTAATGAATTCATATTCACAAAGCTCAACACTTTAATGAACACGACTGTACATATTATTTTTTTATTTACCTGAAAAATCTTAATAATAGAAGACTCATTATAAAACAACCGACATGTAAAATACAATTTATTGTAAAGTTGATGCATATAAAATAAATAATTTAAATCTCAAATCCCCAACAGCCATAAAATACATAAGTATGGTTAAGATCTAAACGAAAGCTTTGATTTGTAGCAGAAATAATTTCCCTTTAGTCTGCAGCAGTAAGATAATAGGTGGCTATTTGAAAAACAATATAATTGCTTATAAGTTCTGATCTGAACTAGAGGGTATCCCTCAAATGAGTGGACACCACTTAAAAACACATTTTAGAAGCCAAAGTTAGAAGATTTAATTCAACTTATTTATGTGTTTTCTTAAGCTCCTTTAAAAAAATATTTTGCTTATATGTAACACAAGAACGTTTGTATCGAATTGGATGGAATTTGGTATAAAACTACATACTGTTGTAAGTTATCTTTTAAGATGAAATTGCTTATTTTTTTTATGTTGGTACTCAGCCAACAGCCGTTAGGCCAATTATAGGCGTCACTGTACATTTTATGGGGACTTTCAACCCCACTAACGACTGTAATGATGTTATTATGACATCCGGGACCAACTATTTCCGTGATAGCCGTATCACGAGGCGCCGAGAGAAGCAGCCATGGAACTCCCATCCAAGTTCTGACCAGAATGAGCGTTGCTGAACTCTGCTGATCGAACGTGGATGCTTGTTCAAGCTACACCACCCGGGACCTCATCAGCGGACTACTAATTAATGAAGCATGGGTGTCACGTCATAGGTCAAAAAATAATTCTTTAATGACAAGGCTGACAATTTAATACATTTTTCATGGAAAAGACGTCAATTTTGTTTGTCTTTATAATTTTCGATTACTGTAAAAATTGGATTTTAGTCATTTGTCGATGTACAGCGGCAAAAAAAAAATACTAATGAATGTATCTGTCTAAAAACAAAAATACAGTTATCGGCCTTGTCAAGGAAGAGATACTATGTCGTGCCACCCATGTTGCATCCACTGGTAGTCCACTGGTAATAACCAACATTATCTCACAAGAGAAACCGTAAGAAGTGTCTTGCCGAATATCATCCAAATCGATTCGAGCGTTCTACCTATTGTTATAATCTAAGTTATTTTATTAAAGATCTTTGATGAAAAATACACGTATATACAAAAGTAATACATATATGGATCTAAAACCGTGGATCCCATGTTACTACGATGTGTAGCATGTGAAAAATCCCTTGCTAGGGTTAAAACTCATTAGTCTCAGCAAAATTCTAAGTAGGACTAAGGTACCTGGTACTCTGCATGCCTATACCTTGTCCACGGGGTTGGCAAGAAGGGCCTATGAAGGCACACTTGCTTGACACCAGTCTCCCCACAACAAATACTAACTAACCACTATGTAAACCGTAAAATAAACTAGTGACATCTGAGAGACGGGAATAGAACATTCAGTTTTACAATTTTATCACGAATTAGATTTCTATCCTAGTTGAGCAATTTGACGCTCAGCTCAAAACGTAACTTCCTTACTTGCATTACAGTTTCTATGGGCGCAATTGTTCTGTACTATGTTTGAAATTAATAAACGTCAGAACAATCCTCTTGCAGCGACAAATGATGCGGTTAAGAAAATAGTTCAGCTATCTATTCAAACAGGTGGTGGATAGTTTTAACTGTTATTATGAATTTAAATTTCTTACTAAACACGCATTCTACAAAAATTGTTTATACTGTGCATTTGACATTTGAACTTGATACACACAATGACGTGCATACGAACAAACTCTGCACGTAAGCTTAACTTTTCGCAAATCTCATCGTGTGGTTGGAATGGTTATTTATTGAACCACATTGCATACTACATGTACTCCACGAACAACATAAAAACTATGCAGGCATAATTTGATAAAAAATTTATACGGTTGGACTAGGTCACTAGATTAATAAATCTGTCATAGTGTTCAAAGTTTGCGTGCCAAAGCAAAACATAAATAAGAGGGTTTAATGATTTATAAGAAGCGTGAATATAGATGTACTAAATTATTCTAACCTACTGTTTTTGCCGCTTATAAATATTTAATCCGCTTGACCTTCTTGAACTCACATCTACTAACGTAAATGTCGTACTTTATTGTTGCTTTATAACACTCCTTTATTACTGAAATTAGTTTATTATTATAACTGCAATTCTTTGATTTTGCTTAAAATTTAAAAACTAATATTGTGTACAGTGTGGCTCAGAAAGTGCGCAACAAATGAGAAAATGATAAACTACTCCTATGTTTCTAAACGTGAGTATCCAGTATTCTACACGTAATGTGGTTATCTAAAATTTGTCAAGTGTTACTTGCTTAATTTTTATGTCTTATAGGCAATCTCCGTATTTTCATTTTTGTTTAAGACGATCTGTATATTGATAAAAATACCAATAACAATAGAGAAAAACGAGAACGAGTGCAGGAGTTGCCTAACCTAAAAGCAATCAAAAGATTATAATACCACTATCAGAAAAGGTAATCAGAGAAATCTTAAAAGAAGTGTGCGAAATAATATTCAAGAAATGAAAAGAGGCGCTATTGACCCCGATATACAAAAATCTGTAAAGGGTTTTACTCAGAATTTCCCTTGCAAGTGGACACGGTTACACTAAATAATCTTTATAATCAAAGAAAACCAAGGGTAAAAATATCTACACGCTTCTAATAACACTGGAACAATAGAAGGAAACACTTGGTAACGCAAATTACATCAATTTTCAAATAAAGAAACACTACCGGCGATCAAATTCGAACGGCAAAGTCCTTGCATTGCGGCTGCTTTAAATATAATGCAATTTTCGTTGACCTCTTTTTCTGCATTCCAGAATTTACGCTGCAATGGGCCTCTCTTTCGATACCTGAGGTATGCGCAAATTGTTACTTTTATCTATTTCGCAGTTAAAGCAAAAATACACAACATTCTATTTTTAAGCTGCTTACCCTGTATATATTTGTCTGAAATTTCTTCGGTTTCATGTCAGGTATATATATATATATATAATGTGTATGCAAAATATAGTCTTCCTCAAATAAGTAGTTTTTGAGTGATTCCGCCAACAGACAGACAGGCAAACGGAATTGAGAAAACCTGTTTTTCTTCATCTAGAGACCCTGATACGTGAAGATCTTAAGAAATATCGGAAGGTGATTTTTTCGCAATTGCAATACGGCCTTCGTCTTTTAAACGAGGAAACTAAAAAGGAGATAAAATAATGTGCGATAACTACAAAGGGATTGCATTACTAGAGATTACATACAAGGTACTGGTAATATTAATTAAATTCATATTAGAAAAATAGTAGAAAATAACATAGGCGATTAGTGTGGAGCAACAGGTCGTCCATAGACCAAAGAGGAGGAATACGACTAGGCAACCGACAATCCATAACTTTTTTTAACATATTGCTTGAGAAGACAACAGGAGAAAACGCGATAGGAGGGAATGGCACACTATATAATTAGAAGAACCAGACCTGACGTATGCCGACAACATAGCTACAATGACAAGAACAAAAGAAAACATAATAGATGCGCTGAGAGAGCTAGAGCATGCAGATAGAGGAAGACAAAGTAATACATGCAATAATGCATTAAAAACAATACAACCTTATAGACAAAACTGAGATTCAAGAAAGAATAGGTGCGGGCTTAAGATGTATTGTAGTGTTGAAACAGGTGTTGTAATCGAAGAATTACTTCGGAACGTCAAAGTAAGAATACATATAAAACTGTTATTGTTCTAACTTTAATGTATGGCACTGAATTCAGGAAAATAAGTAAAAAAGAAAACGAAAGTTTGGAAATAATGGAAAGGAAGAAGGAAGAAAATTTTCCCAATAAGCGCTCAGAGAATAAGATGGAACGGTTATGTGTACAGACTACTAATACAAAGATCGGCAAAGGAAGGACTTGTGTAGAAGTACGTACAAGTATTGATGGCTGAGAAAGGAAGCGAAGAAGAGGTATATTCAAGAGTTAGGATATGTGGTGATTTGTTTTGGATCCATAAACAATAAAGTACCTGATTTTTCCGATTTTGAGCTGTATGCATACTGCTTTCGAATAAAACAAATGAAATATGTTTTTTCCTAAATCACGTGGTGCTTGATTTGTGGATCCAATAGCTCATCTTTTAGTACATATAGGATTTCTAAAACTAAGTGGATTAAATCGACGGAGCGAGACTTATCAAAGTTGGAAGTAGTCCAGTCAAATGGTAATTCGAAGTGGAAAGTTTTGGTGTAATTGGTTTTAGTGGCTTACTTTATGTTTTTTGGGGTGCTGAACACGAATCTGAAGTTGTCCAACAAATTTTTTTTCTGCAAATATGAGAAATCATAAAAAAACCACTAAAAATCCCAGTTTTTTTCAGTTTTTGGCTTATAACTTGTAAAGTAAGCTTTTTACGTAAAAGATGATTCTATATTAAAATAAAGACGAGAAAATTTCCTACAATTCATGTTCATATCATTTGTTTGTACGACATATGGTTTCCGTGCTAAGAGGCGTTGAAAAACTGCCGAAAATCAGTAGATTTTGGAAAATAGCAAAAAACACATTTTTTACAGCCTTTCCATTCATAGCACTAAAACTAAGCATTTCTCTGTAAATATTATCCTATACTTCGAAAGAGCAGATAAAATTATGTACAATTTATGTGTAAATAATGTTTTCGGACTTTCAATAGTTATAAGAAAAGCAATGACGAATGCATTAAGTAGTCAGTCGCCTCCTTATTGGAGGCATATACTTAAATGCATTATTATACGTCTGCGCAGATATGTAAAACGTTAACCGTAGGTTATATAGGTGCAACAAAAAGATAAACAGCGATTCATGGTTGATTAATATGAAAACTGTGTATTTTTATCAATATAATAAAACAGGTATATGACGACAATACGGCGGAGAGGAATTACTAAAGGCGATACATAAACTAATAGAACAAATATGGGAAACAGAAACTATGCCTCTGGAATGGAATGAAGGTTTAATACTACCAATATTTAAGAAAGGTAACCCATTGAAATGTACCAATTATAGAGGGATCACTTTGCTGAATACTGTATACAAGATACTAACGACTTTAATACAAAAAAGAATGAGGAAGGTAACAGAAGCCAGGATGGGTGAATACCAGTATGGGTTCCGGCAGGGAAGATCAACAATAGATGCCATCCAGATCCTTAGTCAAATAATTGAAAAATGCTACGAACATGATATCCGAGCACAAATACTATTCGTCGACTTTAAACAAGCGTTCGATAGTCTAAATAGAAAACAAATAAAAATCGACATGCAAGGAATGAAAATACCAAAGAAAATAATAAAACTAGTGGAAATGACAATGGAGAATACGAAAGCAGCGATAATAACGGACGAAGGCATATCGAAGGAGTTCAAGACCAATACGGGAGTAAGACAAGGAGACGGACTATCCGCAACTATTTTCAATATAGCAATGGATGGAATTATAAAGGACTGCGACGTAACAGGAACAATAAGGAATAAAGCAGTACAAGTAGTGGCATACGCGGACGACGTGGCAATTATAGCAAGAGATAAGAAAAGTTTAGGTGAGACACTACTACAACTTATCGGAAACGCCAAGAAGAGAGGATTACTAATTAATGAAGAAAAGACGAAATTTATGGAGATACAGGGAAGAAGTAAAGACAAGGAAATGAAACAAATAGTAATCGATAAATACATATTTGAGGTGGTGAAGAATTTCAGATACCTTGAAAAAAATATTAATTACAAAAATGACAAAAAGGATGAAATAACACAGCGATGTCCCGAGCTTACCATAAATACAAACAAATAATACAAAGCAAAACTATAAAAAGGGAAACAAAAATGAAAATATACAAGACAGCAATCAGGCCAGTAGTCACGTACGCGGCTGAAACTACAACAATGACAAGTGGAGAAGAGGAAAAACTAAAAATTTTCGAAAGAAACATGATAAGAAAAATACATGGTCCAAAGAAAATAAGAGAGGGGGAGTACCAAAGATTAATGAATTTTGAAATAGAGGAGATACTTCAGAATGAAAATATAGTAAGAACAATAAAAGCGTCAACACTGAAATGGTATGGACACATAAAAAGGATGAAGGATAGCAGCGATGTTAAGAAGATTACAGACTGGAAACCAGATGCAAGTAGACCAAAAGGAAGACCGAAGAACAGATGGAACGACCAAATCGAGAAAGACCTAAAGATAATGGGAATTACAGATTGGGGAAGAAAAATACAGGACAGGAAAAAGTGGAAGAAAATAGCAGAGGTGGCCAAGAAAAACAAAAAATTATAGAAGGACATGTGAAGAAAAAAGAAAAGTGGAGTGACGCACCACAAAAATAAATGCGTCTGAGAGCCTCAATGAAGAGGTGGTTACTATTCCGTGATGGAATGTACAACCTTGTATATATATATATGTGACGTATTGAGCTAGCGGACTATCTTGTGACCCCCTCTTTCTGCTGATAGAGATATGAACAGATATTGCTGCTGATTGTTAGTACCATGATAACTGTTTAAAAAATCTGTACATTGGTAAGCCCAAGGTTGATGTGAAAAACAAGGTTGGCCCTTATGCTAAAGAAATTGGGAGAACATTTTTACTTTTATGGAAAACAGTGATGAGGAATGTCAGTTTTCATTAGACCAGTTAATAGCTCAGACAGAGGGTGAACACATTCCCCAATGGAAAACAGTAATAAACCATCTACTGGAGAGATACGGGGAGGAAGGGAGGATGTAATCATATCAAAGATTAGACAGAATACGATCGTATGTTTCAAACATACTGGCCAGATGCGTGGTACTCCGAAAAACGTCTTCGATTAGTTGAAACAGCGGCTGTTATAATTCTTGAAGAGATAAGATCTGTAGCGTATGTCGTGGATGATTATCCCCTTCCAGATTCTTTCTTGCACGAAAATGAAAGCCTTGTTCCTGAGGTTCTCAATCTTTTCTTTGAAATGCTGATACTGAAGAAGAACCGTGAGGACAGTAATAAATGAAAAAAAAAGTTTTAGCCATTTCACAGTGTTATTAGCGTTGTCAGACCTAGTTCTTTGCTTTACAAATTGGACTATGAGCTTTTTTTTATAAGAAGTATGGGTCACGAAAACTAATTGATATTATGTCAGCCTTGGGACTTTGCACCTCTTATTCTGAAGCTGTTCGTTTGGAAGTGTCAGTAATCATGAGACCATCTTTACAAATAGACTCCACAGCTTTCCATCAATCCTTTCATGACAACACGAATTTTAACACTCGTACACTGGATGGGTAAATACCTTTCATGCAATGGGGTGTATACATTTGATAATCCCAAGAAATGCTATTGCTCCAGATCAGAGAATTGTCCTCCGAGTGAAGAAAATACTACCAGCTCAACTAGTTGGCGAGATGGGCGCTGTTTCCTTGAAAATTTTTGAGAAAGCAGGTTCTCCTGGCTTAAAGGATTTCGAAAAGTTTTTTGTTTCATCCGATACTATCACACCCTGTTTGGCGGACCTAATTTGGCTTTACAGCAAGTGGAAAGATGTGCCCAGCATTCCAGGATGGAGTGGTTTCATGGAGCAAACCACAAGTGGTCTCCTTTGTGACACAACCTTTGCTTCTTGCGTGCCATTTATCAATGCTCCCCGAGCGATTCAACAGTATATATACAGCTTTACTCACTTCCGTAGAACAATGAAAATCTATGAATCAGCAAGCATCTGTGAACACTTTCGACCTGCCGAGGCTGGCTTGGGAATGAAGAAGATCCTGAACAATGGGATTGGAAGAAAACCACAGATGGTCTGGAGCCAGTAACCACGCTAGAACCACCAGCACCTCCAGCCGTTTTGAAACTTATTTCTTACAAATGCAAGAAGACCTGTCAGAAAAACTGTGGATGAAAAAAGCAAGCCTCAAGTGCTCCAATATGTGTGTGAACTGCGAAACCAGTTGCAATAACATGCCTCTTACTGAAATCGAAGAATACGGGGATGACCCGGAACTTCCTGAAGTAATTGAAGGTAACTATGCATAAATAATTCCATTTCACCTTTATTTTTTACTCATTCACTTTTATTTATGTGTTCAAAATATGTATCCTAATACAACTATTCAATGTTCAAACAATTAAAACTAAGTCATTAATTATATTTAATTTATTTTTTTAGATGTAGAAGAACTGGAAGGCATCCCTGCAGAAATCATGGAACCTTTGACCAAGAGGGATTAGTTTGACTGACGAGGTTCACTTCAATGTCAATAATCATTTAATAATAAGCGTTTTATAAAATACCTACCTATATACCCATGTTATTATATGTATTGTTTAACATTGCACAGTTTTCATATTAATCAACCATGAATCGCTGTTTATCTTTTTGTTGCACCTATATAACCTAAGGTTAACGTTTTACATATCTACGCAGACATATAATTGTGCATTTAAGTATATACCTTCAATAAGGAGGCGACTGACTACTTCATGCATTCGTCATTGCTTTTCTCATAACTATTGAAGGTCCGAAAAAATTATTTACACATAAATTGTACAGAATTTTATCTGCTATTTCAAAGTATAGGATAATGTTTACACAGAAATGCTTACTTTTAGTGCTATGAACGGAAAGGCTGTACAAAATATGTTTTTTGCTATTTTCCAAAATCAACTGATTTTCGGCAGTTTTTCAACACCTCTTAGCGCGGAAACCATATGTCGTACAAAAAAATGATACGAACATGAATTGTAGGAAAATTTCTCGTCTTTATTTTAATATAGGGTCATCTTTTGCGTAAAAAACTTACTTTGCAAATTATAAGCCAAAAACTGAAAAAAACTGGGATTTTTAGTGGTTTTTTTATGATTTCTCATATTTGCCGAAAAAAATTTTGTTAGACAACTTCAGATTCGTGTTCAGCACCTTAAAAAACATAAAGTAAGTCACTCAAAACAATTACACCAGAACTTTCCACTTTAAGCTCTTTTTGAACACCATTTTACTGGACTAAAGTAAGAAATTGGAGACGGATAGCCGGGAATAAAGAAAGAGGAGAAAAGTTGATACCGATTTGGAGAACCGCAACTACGATTTGGACCAGCAAAGAAAGCTTGAGAGCAGGTACGAGTAATAGTAGCAACATTGGGGGTATCAGCAAAGGCAGCAAGCAACAAGGCATCGCAGTCAAGGACGCTACATGCATCTTGCACGCAAGCGGTTCCAGCGAGCAGAGGACGTGCAAAGTAGAAGAAAAAGGCACATTTTGAGTAGTTTCCTGTATCTGGGGGCCCAGGCAAGCAGTTGGAGCGATAGCGTCCTTTTCAGAAAATTGATCAAGTCAGCGTTGAATCGAAGCGGCGTCCTTAGTTACCGATAAACAGGTGGGCTTAGTTACGTGATTGAAGTTATTTTATTGGTATTTACCTGTAACGCAATTATGAATGGCTTGCTTTGGTTAAAATAAAAATTGAACGCAAATTTCTGCGTCACTTTGAGGCCATTATTTGAGGTTAAGAATATTAAGAAAGAGCATTTGCCATAATAATGCAGTTATCATACAATTGAGTTTAGTTTGCAACTGTGTAGAGACTCAACCCTGTAATGACAGATTTTCGAACATAATAGCTAGTCGGTGCAAAAAGTATTAATAATTGCGATAAATAAATTATTAAAAGACAGCATTTCGAACGAACATTTTTATTTAGCCATTAGTTCGCCAGTTCAGACAAGGCTAAGTTTAGTTCAGTATATCACATTAGGTACTCAAGTAAAATTATGCAGCATACATGGCCAAAGGTTGTAAATTGTTGCCTATTAGTAGAATATCTACATCTTACGTCCCGGGTGGTGTAGCTTGAACAAGCGTCCACGTTCGATCAGTAGAGTTAAGACACGGTCTTTCTGGTCAGAACTTGGATGAGAGTTCCATGGCTTCTTCTCTCGGCGCCTCGTGATACGGCTGTCACGGAAATAGTTGGTCCCGGATGTTATAATAACATCATGACGGTCGTTACTGGGGTTGGAAGTCCCCATAAAATGTATAGTGACGCCTATAATTGGCCTAACGGCTGTTGGCTGAGTACCAAAATAAATTAAAAATTAAAAATAAAATAAAATGAAAGTGTTGTTTATCGGTATAAATTCGATAACTCAGATTGTGTGATATTCGAATTTGCGCATATTAGCACAGGCTGCTTAGGTGATTAGTGCAGTGCAAAGTCTACGTCGAATGGAACTTATGGCAGTCAATGTGTTAATTTTTACGTTGATGGTGCACTAAAAGTTATAACTTTGGTATGATTTTTTTTTTGAGTAGATTGTAATTTTATATTTTGATCTATTTTTAGATCCACAATAACCTTGTATTATAAACGTTTGCTTTATTTTTAACTCTGCGTGAAATTCGTATATCTTTTTTTATCAAGCTTATCTCTTATTTCGAATTTTAGGTTAGTGCTATAATTTATATTTTATAGTTTATATGTTTTATTTTATCAGTAGTGTCGAAGAACACAGATCATGGTAGTATATGATAAAAAAATCCTGGATATTTCTAAGAAAAGGAAAACAAGGTTATGTTTGGAAATTTTTAGTGTTAAGAGTAGGTGTGATCACAATAAGTAATTATACGGCTGGTTGATTAAATTTGCATGATATAAATGATTTTTGTATGGATACTTATCTTGATAAGCTAATCGCTTTGTTAAATAAGCTAAATTCATATTTTACAGGTTGGTTTTAAAGATTCAATGTGATAACAAAAGAGTTAGTAAGAAAAGGATACCTCGCAATAGCAAATTTTGGAAGTATTAAAATTTTTATATTTCGTTTAAACCCATATGATAATAATAATAATAATAATAAATTTATTGGTCCCCACGATCAGACAATGATATAGGAAAAGTCACAAAAAAGCTTACTTAAAATTACAAAAATTATGAAATGTATACATGGAATAGTTGAACAACGTGAATGCTTTCAGTGGTTATTAGATCAGACGTCATTATACGAGAGGGTCATTATTAAAATTTCCAATTCTAGATAAGTAGTTTCTGTAAAATAAAAGAATATATAGCCTCTCAAAGGACTCTTCCTACTGTCTAAGTAACGGTTCATAGGTTTAAAACAACCATGCAAACACGTTCGCCATGTCTCAATCGATAGCGCATGTTTTACTTCCTCTTAAAACGTGGCTACCGCTTTATCTGTCATGTTGCAAGTATGTCACCGAAGTGTCTCTTTTACTTTAGGAAACAACATTGGGGGGCAAGTTTGGGCTGTACGGAGGGTGGCCTAGTAATTGAACCCTAAAGTCTTGCAAAAACTGACAGTTTACCTTAAGGTATGAGGTGACGCATTATCGTGGTAAAACATCATGCCTTTCAAGCAGATTCTTGGTCGCTCTTCTTTGACTACATTCAAGATTTAAGGCAGACGTACGGTAATATATCTTTCAGTACCGGTTATAATGTCACACACCCAGCGAGAAGTTCCATTTTCAAAATGTTCTGGACGCGATTACACTTGAAGTTGTTTTAACCTTCTGTGAGGTTTTGTAGCTCCCACCAGTAACAAATCTTCCTCGCATGAAAATGGTTAGATATTACTTCGAATATTTGTGCCGAATGAATGCCTCTATCTCTTTCTGGGTTAGTCGGGAATAATTTCAGTGGAATTTGACAAATCTGAGGTCGATCTTCTAATTTAATTAAGCTAGATTCTTGGAAAATCGGTTTGATTGTGGCGGATTTATGCAAGTCATTGTCATGAGAAAGAAGCGCAGTGCCATGTGACAGATGGTGCCGTTTTTTGACAATACAGGGTGTTCCCAAAATGTTGCGCCAAACTTTACAGGCGACTTCTACAGCTCAAAATAGTTAAAAAAGTTGATATGAATACATGTCCGCACTCTCTTCGTTTTCGAGCTATGACTCGTTTTCTACAACATTGGGGATAAGACAAGTTCCATATTTTTCGATTTTATGAAAGCAGTGTATGTATTGCTTAATTTAAGTGTCACTTTGTTAGTGATGCTGCATCGTGTGCAGTCTTGTATAGAATTAAATGGACATCATGTTAACAATTACTGTAGTTACTGTAATTATTTTAAACCATTGTTGTAGAAAACGAGTCATAGCTAAAAAGAAAGAGTCTGCGGACATCTTTTCATATAAACTTTTTTAACTATTTTGAGCTGTAGAAGTCGCTCGTAAAGTTTGGCGCAACATTTTGGAAACACTCTGTATATAGACGCAGGTTTTGGAGAGTATCGCCGTAAGTCTCTGTGATTGTAAAAGAATACTTTGTATGTCCCAAAAAATGGTTGCTATGAGTTATCCAGCTGGAGATTGGGCGTGGGCTTTTTTTGGGGGAGAAGGCTCTAGTTTTATCTCGTGACCCCAGTAACGCGCCCAATCTCATCGGCAGTTACTAATCGTATTAGAAAGTTTGGATCAGCTTCGAAAAATTCGACATTGTTTGTTACGGTATCAAACTGTTTTAACGACACTCACGAGTGAGTAAGTGGCAAATACTTGGACATGTCCGGAAAACGTCCACACTTACCCTAGAAATCGCACAAAACAGGCTAAAGGCTACGGCTCGAATACGCGCAGGGAGATGGGCGTGGTCTTAGAAACGGTATACCACAGGGCAAGCGTGACGGTATGTATAGAATGTTAAAAAATAAATGGACACCACAAGATTCAAGAGGGGATAACCCACGCTTAACCGAACCTTGAAAGCCAAACGGGGTAGGATATTAGTGTGTAGCCAATGACTTCCAACACATGAAGCGACAAATACACAGACCTACCTGTAATGTTGCTAAACTGCTTTCAAGCTCCACTTCACATAAAATCGGACACAGTGTATAAATAATACAACCTGAAAGTAAGCATGCACAAACACGTGGGGGAAAATTATAAGGCGTTATTCAATGAACCGATTTATTAGTTTAAACACATGTAAATAAGATGGACACACACAATGTAAACACATCATAGCGTAATGTACGGCGAAACTACACCTAGCTAGGGGCGCTTTACATCTAATGACTAACTATACATGCAAATGCAAGGCGCCTAGGGCCGGTAAAGGTATATGATTAATTTAAATGTAAATCCAAGCTGCCTGGCAAGCCTGTGGTAATATATGACTAATTACAAAGGAGCGGACAGCCACCTGGGGCCTGTGACGCTATATGATCGATTTAAATGGAAATACAGCACTCTACCTTAATTAACGGCTTCGCTTGAAAGTTGATTGGCGGGAATCGGAGCGCTTCTAGCTAGAGTGTGTGAGCTGAGGATTGAAGTCGATAGTAGCACGCTAGAATCCCCCGTTATCATCAGGGAAAGAAAATGTAGGGCTTTCTTGGGCAATGACGAAATTAGCG
Organism: Agriotes lineatus; assembly: GCA_940337035.1. NCBI lineage: Eukaryota > Metazoa > Arthropoda > Insecta > Coleoptera > Elateridae > Agriotes > Agriotes lineatus. The sequence continues at coordinate 112,669 of CALNHX010002748.1, read as the reverse complement.
AGGCCTGGAGCTCGCACGCTTGCACTAAAAGATCCTAACAGGTGTTGGACGAATACGCCTTCCAGGCTTATAAATTGCGACAAGCGGCGACGGCCATCGACATCACAGCGGCACCCACGTAAAACTCCACAACCTTTCACTATTACGCCTTGTTCAGAACTCTCCGAAGAAAAACCCACATGACGCCGTCCCAGGCAGACGAGCTGCTTGCAACGTGCAGGGAGGAAGCTATAAGTGACATGATTTCTGCCGTTGTACCGAATCAGGGGGAGAGAAACAACCGCTCGACGAATTTTCTAGAACAAAGCTGTGTTCGAAATTCCAAAATGACGTACTTTCTAGAATAAAGCTGCGTTCGAAATCCCAAAATTCTAAATAAGCCCAGACAAATAATTATGAATGAAAAGATTAAAGTGGCCGTTACGGTTGCTTGAAATTGTGAACTACCAACTGCCTGAATACCATTTGATGAACTAACACACGTAAAAAAATATGACTGGAAAGCCTATATACAGCGAAATTGTTATTATTAAATAGAAAATACTCCAAGCAGCCGAATTTAAAAATGGCCTGACATGTTTTAATAAATCTGCTGTCTATGAAACTTTTGCTCGGAAGACAAGAATCTGAGAACTTCACCATACCAATTTATGTGTAGTATTTCTCAAAGGGCTAAATTCGGATATTTCCAATGGTGTAGCGATTGTGGAGACTTTAATAGAACGATCATCAGGTTTTGACTACAATTTAATTGTGACATTCGAGGGAGCATCATCGCCATACAATGCAATCATTCACTCCCGGATTGTTTTCGGATTGTTGCTTCCTCTTGTGAAATCGATTGCTTGAATTAGAGAAAACTGAGTTTCAAACGCAAACATTTATTATGTATAGGTAGATATTTTTCTTTAATTTCACTCCCAGCTCTATTAACATACAAGCACTGCACATGTAAAAAACTGAGAGGTTGTAGAATTTTAAAGTCGTTATTTTTCGATATAGCTGGTTGGAAATGCTGCATTATTCAAAGTTGCGTTTAAAATAAGTTTTCCACTGATTAATTGATCTACTGCACGTCAGGGAGAAGCGCTTTCTTATTACGGTATTGATAATTCATCACTGAACTATTGCTAGAGCATAGGAAATTGAAGTTGGTGTAAGAATGATTAATTGGAAAAGACTCCTCCTCTTACTGATCCCATAAAGCTTTAAATGGGTTTAATAGTAGTTTTCCAGAAGAAGTGGCTATAACGGATGTTGACTGTATTATTGTTGGTTTAAGATATTATCTAAAATGTCGTTTTTGCTTACCTTTTTTAACGGTTACTTTTCCCTAAGGACACATTTTAGAGTGTATTTATACACGTAGTGTCCAGTACGATAGAGTACGAGTTGAATAAGCTCAAAAATACTTGTTATAAAATTTAAAAATTGTTAATTATCTTTGTGTCACACATACTGCACATGAGTTAATATTTTGTGGGTATACTTATACAAAATGTTTATTAATGGATGGGTAAATTTAAAGATACCATGATCGTTTTGGATAGTTTGGTCACTTTGAAACAAATTTTAAATATATGTAAATTTGATTAGAAATTTCTAAAAGTCTACGGATAGGCAGCTGAATGAGTAATATACATGTATACCTGTTCACTCCATTTGTGATTCTAAGCAGGCCTTGAATGTGAATATTTTTACCGGTTTATTAAATATTTAGTTACAAAAAGTTACTAATGTCAAAATGACATTGAGATTATGTAATCTCTGGAAAGTACTTTAGTTAAAGTAAACCCATTTGCGGCATCTTGTTGAACTAAATGGATCGGTTATGTTATTTCCAACAACTTTAATTCACTTGTTGAATGAAGAATGATGAACTTTCAAATTTTTTGCTTTGACTTTCGTGATTTTTTTGTTATTACCTGTGTCTTACACCGTTAAAATAATTCAATGCAAAGCCAGCTCAGAATCACAAATGTGCATTTTTCGACAACTGTAAACAACGTTGATATTTATGTATCACTATCAATGTTGTAGCGTGTTTTTGTGCCAACCAAGGTATTTTGAATATGTTTCAAATCATTTCAAATTTGAAATGATAAAAGTTCGTTGCATATGTGTTTTCGTATCAGGCACGTTTACAATATGAAAACAATGCCCATGTCTTTTATATTGTCTCTCACCATTTCAACAAGTTCTTCGCGCCAGCAAACATCAGAAGCACCCATAATTAAGGCAACCTAAAACATACAAATCTTTAGAATCACCTTGACTTTTATCTTATGTAGTTAAATTTACTCTCATTAATAACTATATCACATCTTCAGCTTTTTCTATAAAACATGTTGTCCTGTTTTGTTAAAATTTTTACTTTTTAGTTGGATATTCAACTATCTTATTTTTTATTTAATTTTTTTTTAAATTTAAATTTTAGAAACTATACTCAGGGTCTCACACCTAGTGAAAAAGGGAAATGGCGATCCCGAGGCACCCGAGCTAGATCTGACTGCTTTTCCTCTGACTTTCAGTCAGATCTCTTCTCTTTTGACTTTCCTATCAACTAGTCTCTCTTGACTGAACTCTGACTTTTTCCAACCTCTCGGCTATTAGAGTCTTCGAGGACCGAGCGGTTTTCACTCCGCACTATTATTTCTCCCTGTCGAAACGGTTCCAATGGTGGAAGAGGTAACTGAAATAGAACCCAACAGCATATGGAAACGGATAAGACTAAATACAGCGTGCTGCCTTGCATTATAAATGTTGGTACATTAAAGGCTAAGGGAAGAACACCCTGAAAATAAATTACCTGGTCCTCCTGGTAGGGGGTTGTAGCAATGGGCCAACACCCCAGTCTACGTAAAAAAAATAATATGTTAAAAAATCCTAATCAGATACAGCCGGACGGAACAATTCGAAAACGACTACGCAAACGAAACAAACTGAGGTCATAAAAGAAATAAAAAGAAAAAATGTAGATGTAGTAGTCTTGACGGAGACAAAAAAGAAAGGACAAGACAGCGAAATATTACAAGACTACATGCACTTCTATAGTGGAGTCAATAAAGATCAAAGAGCCAAAGCTGGTGTTTCAATATTAATTAACAGACGACTAATTTCCATCGTGAAGAGTTGCTATGAAACATAGATAAAGTGCAATGGAGTTTTTTCGCAATGTTGCTAGATCTAATGTATTCTTTATAAAAAAGGATCTTGAAATATTTGGTATATAAATAGAATATTTTGTTTGCAGGGTAGTTAAAAAAGTATTTTTAGATAGTTTCAGCGTAAATCATGCACTTATTTCTACCTCAAATAGGTATAAAAAATTGCTTTAGCTGCTAAATTTGAAGGACGACTTTGTGTCTGACCTGAAGCATTTATATTGATAGTCAATTTATTATCAGTTGGTGAAGGACTGCAACGTAGCGCGCAGATAGAGCGCTAGTTTCTCACCACCCTGTATTGAGACATATTTTTTATTTTTGTAAGTTTGTTGTCCACTTGGCATATGCAAGCGTCGACGATTGTTGTGCTGGAAACGATTTTCTACGATAATGAAAGAAGTTTGAGACATGACTAAAGTTACCAAAATTTAGTGGCAGCCTTCAGTGACCATTGAAGAGATGTCCTGGACAAGTGCGGTGGTTGCTTGATTTTAGAGGATGTTTGCCAACGTTCTAATAATGAAGTACTCTGATTGTTTCAACAAGTAATTTCAAAGAATGTATTATAGCTAAAGAGAAATATATTGGAACACAAGTTATTTCTTTGAAAAATTTGTATTTTTATAACTAATTAGAAGAACAGTTCTTCTATATACAAATACGTTTCGTTAAGTCAGTATTCTACTATCCCTTCTAACTATTGTGCTCTTATAACAGTAGAACACCTAGTTCGATTCTGACGATATTCGGTATGACACTCCATATGGGTCATCATTTGAGATGATATTGGTTATATTATCGGTAAATGAAACATGGGTGTCACGACACAGATTCGAGAGTATCTCTGAAATTGAATTACTTTTACGAACAAACAAAGACAAATCAAGCTAGAACGCGGGATATGAATATAGGGACGTAGATGTTCTATCTAAGTTGGTATAGAACGCTTGAACGTGGACACTTCAAAATGGATGTGACGGTTATGCACGAAATAATGCGGAAAACATAAAAATGTGCATATACACAGTATTTTAGAGCGAAAGTAACAGGAACACCCATGAATTTGGAACAAAATTTGTAGTAAACGAACTACTCCTGGATACAATAAAAAGGTTCAAACTAATAAACGACAGGATGTGCTATATGAGAATGAAAGGACACTGGTATAGTTATTCACTATTGGCTGTACAGAAGAAAAATATGAAGAATCGAAAATTGAATTCCACATGTTAGAACGCAATATTTAGAAAATGCAAGATATGTTAAAAATTCTCGAGGACCTAAATGCCAAATTAGGAATAAAAAACCCTAACAAGGCTCGGTTTATAGCTCAGCATTAGGATTACTTTAATGGCGTCGGTTTCGGAAGAGAAGGGTGGGTGTTACACTCAGCTAGACACTGGATTTGATTGGAACAAAGTTTATTATATTTACACTACTAACTAACATACAGATAAGCTTATAACTAGGTAACATATATGTACATAAAAAGAAAATGGCGGATTGGCATCCGCAGTTGGAAGCTGGTGTGGTCCTTCGGAGGCGATGCCTGGCGGCTTCCTTCTGCGGTGGCAGCGGCGGCGGTGGCAACTGGCGACGGGGCGGAGGGCTGAGAGCAGCGGCGGCGGCAACGTCGGCGGCAGTGCTGATCTCCTCGGCGGAGGCGGCGGTTGGCGGAAGTGGCTCGAGTTCCCAAATTTTTCCGAAGACGGCAGGCAGCAGAGTCCAATGCAGAGAATTGGCTCTAAGTCCACGTAGGTGATAGGCTCTGGAGAGGGCTGGGGCTGGTAGGTCCTTGGAAGGCTGGAGCTGCTAGCTGGTCCTGGAAGGCTGGATGCTGTTGGCTGACTCTCCTGGGTTGAGTGTTTTCCTACTGCCAGCGTCTGACTATTTAAAGGAGCCAGTCCTTTGTCAAACGCGATCTCGCAGCTCATTGGTCGAAGTAGAAGGGATGTTTTTCCCGTTTTTGATGTATTTTGGATTATCGCGTTTAATTGAGCGGCGCGATCAATTATGGACTTGATTTGAGTCGCAATCAATAGTCGTTGAAATGTCGATTCTAACGACACCCAATTTGCTAGGTTTTGGTAAAGATTAATTGAACTTGGAATTTTTAATTCCGTGTTCGGCGTAAAACTTACTTAAGCATTACTCTTATTGCGTATGTTAAGAAGTTATTTTGCTTCGATTGGTTGCGCGCTAATTTTATATGAATTTTGATACTATTCCCGCTTTCCTGGGATGCTTCCTTCCGCTAATTATAATTTAATGTGTAATAGTTAGCCGGATGTAAGCGGCTTGTTGTCCTGATTTAACCGTTAGAAAATACGTCTTCGCTGGGCCGCCGTGTACTTCGAAATTTCTGTAGCGTTTACTTGCAACAATCGCCCGAATTACGAGCGGTGATATTTTTGCTGGCTGATGGAAAAGTTATTTTTAATCGACCTGTATGTGTGCTAGAGACTTGGGCGTTGTTTTATCAGGTGGCGGCTAATTCCTCCTATCGGCAGGTATCCTTATGTGGGGTTTTGATTAAGCGCACTCTGTTTTAAGAGCGTTTTAGTGATTGAAGTTGGATTATTAATTTGGTCGCACGTTCGGAGTTTCGTTCGCCGCGGCGCTGTTTTGTCGGCTTTCGGATTTATTGAGGTTTGGCGAGCCGTTGGCCCTTTTTTGCACTTGAGAATTGGTGCTCCTTTGAGCTGGCATGCCGCGATTTATTGTTTTATTTTTGTAACGGTTTTCTTTTAAATTCTTGTAGGATCGGGGCGTTTTGCTGGTAAACAGATGTTTTTGTAATTTGTTCGCTACCTGCTTGGCGATGCAAAATTACTTCGTTTTCTGTTAACCGGTTCATATTAACCCTACCACCAAAAATAGAATTTCGCAACCTACATGACAGCTCAAATGATAACGGCCGACGGTTAGCACAGCTAGCGACCACGAAATAACCTACTACGTAATAAAATTAGCACTGTTTAAGCATAATAACATCCATAAATAAAGATGGGTTTCAAACGATGGGAAAACTAAAAATCAGATAGAGCACGTTTGTTTGTTTGTTTATTAAAGACAAGATCTAGGTATGCGAAGTACCAGGTAGCTTAGACACCGACTGCTGTGGTCATATGGCCAAAGTCCTACCTATAATTTTACTGAGGCTAAGGTGGACGCAAGGCATGGTAGCAACGTGTTGGATTTCAGGAATCGAAGAGGAGACGACGTAGACTCGGACCATTTTTTTGTCAGTGTGAAAATAAGAGCCAGAACAGCCACGACTATAAATATAAAAAACGGCAATGCGACAAAATGAAACACTGAAAAATTCAAAGAAAAAGCGGAAAAGCTGCAGTGTTAGACCTAACTATAACACCAGTTGCATACAGTACCAAAACCTATGGACGAATTTCAAAGAGAAGATTGTTAAAGCATTGGAGACGCCTGTATGGGAAAAACCCAAGAAAACAAATAAGAATAAATGGTACCACGGGTAATGTGAAATACTACTCTTGGAGATAATGTTGCAGCACCCAACAGAGAACAAGATACAAAAATTTAACGGTGGGGGAACTAAGACAAAAAAAGTACTAAGCTACTAAGAAGAGAAAACAATTTCAAACCCAGAAGCTAAAAGAAATGGAAGAGAGCAGAAGTACAAATTGCATAACACTATTTTGCAAAGAAGTGGCCATCATCAAAGAGGGTTTGTTACCCCAGAAGGAGAACACCCTAAAGACGGAAAATGGAGATCTGATTTTCAGTAAAACTAAAATCGTAGAATCATGGAAAAACTACTTCGACAACTTCTTAAATATTGATAAAGCAGAGTACCAAATCCAGAAATATTGTATTTAGCAGATAACCAGGTAGAAGCAATCCAAAATTTGAAAAACAACAAGCTACGGGTACAGACACAATCTCTGCAGAGTGCCTAAAGCAAGCTGAAAATGGCTGAATTAAACATCTACAGATATTAATCGACCTAAACTGGGAAAAGAGAGTAATATCGGAAGAATGGAAAGAAAGCATAATAGTACAAATACACAATAGAAAATAACATAAAATCTCAGAACTATATGGAAATACCTTTAATCAATACACCTCGCAGATATAATACTACGACCAATCACTCCAATTACAGGGGAAGTTAAAGGCTTTCTGGAAAACCCTATAGTTAATCTCAACTGTTTACTACAATCAGACAATTGCTAGAAGAGAGCTGTGAATATAATAGGGACCTTCGCCAACTTTTCGTAGATTTCAAACAAGCATATGACAATATCAAGAAAGTTACATTATGGGACCCCCAGTAAATTAATGCGATTAACAAAAATTTGTGTTGACGGAAAACGTCAGAGTTGGTTTAATATAAATTAATATAAATTGCGAACTAAAACAAGACGGTGAACTGCCACCTACTCTATTCCACATTACTCTAGAAAAAGCAATAAGAAACGTAAAAATAGAAAGGCAAGTGTTCACAGCAGATGGGTTGCGTCTGCTACTTGCATCGCATATGATTTGGATGTTATAGGAGAAAGCACACTAAAAGCAAGGGAAACATCTATGAAGCTGGCAAAAGAAACTAAAAAAATGGGATTAACGATTAATGAAAACCAAATCAAATACAAGCATGTCACAGACAAAACAGGGACAGAGTTAGACAGAACTTGACTATGAACGAATATAATTTTGCGCATGTCAAAGATTTTAAATATTTAGGAGGCATCATCAGAGCAGACAATAAGATTACGGAGGAAATTAAAGAAATAATACAGAATGCAAATAGGTGTTGCACTACAAGAAGTTTTTACGTCGAAAACAATTACAAGAACATCAAACAAACAAATATGCAAAACAGTCGTAAGATCGATAGTAATGTACGGATCGAGACCTGGACGATTACCGAACAATACGAAAAGAAGCTTAGAAGATTTAAAAGACACATACTTAGGAGGACATACGGACCATGTCGAGACTCTAACACACACTTTCAAACAAGGAAGTGGGAGCATTATAAGTATATACATAGACAACAAGAATCGTATGTCAAGCATGGCAATAGATACCAACAGATAACAGATAACATCTAATCGAACTTAAAAATAATGGGTATAAAAACGAACCAAGTTGTTATAGATAGCGTACGACTTTTTCCAGAAAACCGTCACTGTCAAGCAGATTTTATTTTTTATATTATAAGTGCAACAAATATCAAAAGTGCATTTTGTTCACGTCGTCAATGGTAACGTAAATAAATAATGGCAAACTTTGCGCATTGATAGCGATGGGTAATTTCCCCTTTTTTTGACGGTTGTCGAAAAACTACATTTAAAACGTTATTAGTCATTAAAGCATTACTGCTTGATCTGTATCATGATACCAATGTTTCATTCAAGAGGACATATCCGTCTGGAGCTTCATATAAAGACAATATTAACTGCATCGATCTAAGCGTTCTATTGTTTAAGCAAGATTAATTTGTTTTATTGGTTTCAGGATGTGTGGTTAAGTGATGTCCAAGTGTTTTAGAGATACCTACTCTTATTTTATTTAGGAAAATACCTGGGCAATTTATTTCTTACGTACCAACATATGTGCTGCCCTCCCATCTGCCCAATCTGTCGAGGATGTTGAGATCATTTTGGTGAATTCACATTATTCTGTAGGTCCCATGGCCATTCCCGTTAAGTCGCCGAAAATTTGGTTGCTGGTTTAGCTGTGCTACGGTGTCGTTTGGATGACCTGCAAGTCTGTCATGGTGTCTGGTTGCCCGGTTCAAAATTACGTCACGCACGTATGAGATGTTGGAATCTGTATGAAGAGTGTGGTTCGTTACATACGAAGGAACTCCGTAAGTGTTCTTAATGTATTGGACTGGAATCTTTGTATGATGTCCATGTTAGAATAGCTAGAACAGCCCCATAGTTTACAACCATACGTCCAAATTGGGCGTATGATACTTTTATATATAAGAAGTTTATTTTCTGTTGCTAGTGGAGACTTCCTGCCTATAAGCCAGTACTTCATTTGCCTTGCGTTTCTTTTGTATCTGTCGTTTCCAAGTTAGCCTTTTGTGCCAGTGCAAGCCCAGATATTTGACCGCTTCTAATTGTGGCATCGGGATGTTGTTAATGGTAACTGGGGGGCATATTCTTCATCGTGTTGCAAATGTTATATGTATGGACTTTGTCTCGTACATATTGATTCTCCACTTGTCTTACCATTCCTCCAATAGGTGTATGTGGTCTTGTAGTAGGCTTGTAGCTGTTTGGGGATCTTCTCTGCACGCAAGAACAGCAGTATCGTCTGCGAATGTTCCCATATCAGTATGCGACGTGCTTGGTATTTCAGCAGTGAACAATAGGTACAGTACTCGACCCAAAACACTGCCTTGAGGAACCCCTGTGGTAATTGGCTGTAGTTGCAAAGTTTTACTGCCGAATTTTATTTGGAAGTAGCGGTTAGAAAGATAGGATTGAAATAGGAAATAATACTGATGTAGAAATGTGCTTTGATTTTGGCCAGCAAGTCTTTGTGCCACATCTTGTCGAATGTCTGCCTTACGTTCACAAATACTGATGTGCAGTACTTTTTACTTTCTAGAGATTTTTGAACAATGTTTGATATGCTATGACATTGTGGAATGGTGGTGTCTGAATCCGAACTGATGTTTTGGGATCCATTCATCTATCAGTGTATCCTTATTTATTCGATTTTGGGCGATATGACTGGACTTCGTTTGGTGGTTTTCCAGGTTTCAATATTACTATGATTTGCGCCATCTTCAGTTGCGGGGACCAATACGTTAAGCGCAATATTGCGTTAAATAATGCTAGCAGTATTTTTTCCTCTCAATGGAAGCTGTTTAAGGATAAGGCCCGTTATGAGGTCGAAGCCTGGTGCTTTCTTGTTACTCAATAATTTTATCTCCTTATGCAATTCACCTATTGTAAAACCACGTATTGGTGGTGATAATTGTAGTGGAGCATAAAAAAATGAAAAAGTACTTAAGCTTAAGGTCACTTAAAATATCTCAAAATTATTTTTAAACCATGAAAAACAGAGGATTACTCCAAGATGTAAACTATATTGATTCCGCAACTGTACATGTGTTTTGCGGTCTCTTGAAGCCTTTGAGCTTTCCAAATACTGTACTCGTCGTGGCGTTACATATTGTTGGAATGTTTCATTTCGCACATCAAATATGCTAATAGAATATGAAAAACCTGGAAAAATCTAATTTAGTGTCGTAGCATGTGTCCCAAAACTCTCATTATCAAAGAGACACTGAAATAGTGTAGTAGCATCTAATGCATGAATGCAATTATATTTATTCTTAAATGTCAAAGTTAACATTTCACTTTTAAGTAACTTGTAGTTGCTGTCATAAATTATGAATTACATGTTTTCAATTTCGTTAAGGAAACCTTTGGGACACCCATTATATGTAACACTAGTTTATGAGCGACTTCTGGCATGTTTAATTGAAACAGGTAAAACCTTTTATCTGTATCAGCCCAAATAAAAAGGATTTAACAGCTTTGTTCTGATTACATTGAGAATTAAAATGTACCAAAGTTCAATTGTGTATTGTAGATTTTAGAAGATTAAAGGTTTTATTACTGCAACTGATATACTTACTGTTCAACATTAGGTATGTGTTAAAATTTTGCCTTGTAATTAATTGTATAGTATATTAACATAGATTTGCAATGTAAACAATTTTTATTAAAAGTAAAATAATATATTTGCATAGTGAAAAGTATATGTATTTAATAAACAGGTACTGAGAAAAATATTAAACTCTCATTAGGTATTAAAAACCTTTTGCTTGCTAAAAATAATAAATGTACATACAGCTTGAATATATGCAATGATGATAAGTAATGTCTGAATAAACAGAAACATTTGCAGTTCTCATTATTTATTTAACATAGGTTACATTATAATATTAAACGAATATGTTACATAGTATGCATAACTACAATAAAAAATTCTTAAAATTAATTGAATTTGAAATAAGAATGTGTAGAAATTTAAAATTTTACATACATTCTAAAATAAACTGAAACTGAAATAATAATAAAACTTTTAGAATAAAGAAAACGAGTATCTATTAGTCTTACCCTGCATTTAATATTTTTGTATTTGACAGTGTCAATTAAAAACTTAACATACACAGTTAATCACTGAACACAACTTGTTTTTATTGGTCATAAAATTTTAATACCTTATATGAACACTACTTACTTTGCTTTAATTGCCATTATCTTGGGTTAATATTTCCTACCTAGCAACACTCATTTATACTAAAAAATATAATTTTAGAATATAATAATAATGTACTTGATTTAGCACATATAATTGCTACATTTACGTTTAACTCTATTCTAATATTTACATCTTTATAATACAAAGCATCAAAAAATTCTGCACAGTATCTAGCTAATTTTCACTTCGAAACTTCTCCCTTAATCTAATTTTAAATATCCTTATGTCACCTACGTTACGAATATTATAATCTAGTTCATTGTACCTAATAAATCCTTTCACAAACACAGAATTGTAACCCACTCCCTTAATTACAGTTTTGACGTAAACGTTATTTTTTCCTCGGGTTTCATATTCATACATGTCTTTGCCGTACACTAGATATCTATCAAAATAAGATGGCATACTGCCCAAATGTATCTTATGTATAAAAACTAATGTCTGGTATTCCAGCAGCTGTCTTACATTCATCCAATCCAAACACTCTAACATATCACTTATTTTGGTATATCTGTTACAGTCAATATCATTCTCATACCTCTATTTTGCAGTTTTTGAAGTATCTCTATTCCACTATTATTACTCACATACAGCAGTGTACCGCAACAATAGAACATCGGCAAAATCAATGTATTATATAACATATATCGTGCATATCTTGTCAACACATTTTTTAGTCTATATATCACACCTAACCTCTTCCCTATTTTCCTAGATATATACTCGATATTATCGTTGAAACTAAGTTGATAATCCACCATCACTCCCAGATACTTCAGCACTCCTACAAACTGTACATTTATGTCCTCAATTTTAACAAATTGTTGATTGTCCACCACATGTCTGGAATCGCCTTCACTACTGACACACATAGCTTTTGTTTTACTAACATTTAATTTCAGTTTATTCATAGCAAACCACTCACTCAAAGTCTCCATTTCCTCATTGACAGTGTCAATTAGCTCATCCACATTGTTACCTTCCAAATAAATAATAGTATCGTTCGCAAAACAATGATATTTACACTTTTTCAAGTGCTCTCCCATATCGTTTATGTAAAGAGCGAAAATAAAGGCCCCAAAACACTTCCCTGCAGTACTCCCATCTTGACCTCCCGCGCTGTAGATTCTCGACTTCTATATCTGACCTTTTGTTTCCTATTCTCAAGATAGTTCCTAATCCATTCTATGCAGTTTCTTCCTATTCCATAAGCCGATAGTTTATCAATTAACCTTCCTCTATCTACCGTCTCGAATGCTCTTTTCAAGTCCAGAAACACCACCACCACCGAAGCCCCCTTGTCCCTATACTCCTTCCATTCTGCAATAACACACTGCAAGGCAGTTTCGCAACTGTACTTTTCTCTAAATCCAGATTGAAATCGGGATAAGATATTACTTTCTCCGACATATTTTTCTATCTGTCCATAAATTACTTTCTCTAAAATCTTTTCAACAGCTGGTAGTGTATTCACAGGTCTGAACTCCTCACAAAGTGTTGTTTTGGCCACCTTCCGTATTGGTATCACCACTGACACCTTTAATTTTTCCGGCACTTTACATTCTTCTATCGATGAATTAATAATGTGGATTAATGGGTTCTTTAATTTGTCCCAGTAATTTTTGATAAATGCGACTGTTATCGCATCTGGACTGCTCTTATTGGATAAACTATATAACATTTTTCTCAGTTCTTCCTCTTCTATCATTCTAAAATCATCCAATCTACAACCCCTGAAAGACAATACAGTCTGACATCCAGTCTGCCTTATTGTTCCCACAATTTCTTCTATGCTGTTTATAAAGTAGTCATTGAATTTTTCAGCAATCACTGCAGCTTCACCATAAACAACTCCATCAAATTTCACCATTCCAATAGTATCATCTATTTAAACCAGCAACTACTATCCCTTAACACCACCTCTTTTTCCGGCATAATCACATTTCTCACCCTTTCAATTCTCTCCATAACATCATCGAGTTTTTCATTGATCTCTTTTTTATTATATTTCCACTGAATATTAGAAAAAGCCTCTTTTGCTGCCTCTTCACTAACTACCAGCTTTCTAACTATCTTTTGACATGTTTTGTTTTGACCGCCAGTTCACCACCTAATCTGATAGTTTTGTGCTTCGTATACTCAGGTTCATCCATTATACTAACCGACAGTTCACCAAATTAGTCACAACCAAATCTGTCATTGTTCTGCTATCTTTCAGTATGTGAGTATAGTCATTAACAATCTGCACCATACCAGCTTCTGCCACCCACTTTTTCAGTCTCTTTGTGTTTGTATCCTGGCTAGATCTCCAGTCTATATTATAATCTCCCAGAATTACCACTCTCAAACCTGTTATAATCAGCCTCTCACAAAGTTTCTCAAAGAAATCCAGAAACTGAGCCTTCGAAGAGCTCGGCGAACGGTACACCGCAACCACTAACAAATCGTTCCCCATGCCACTTATTTTCAAAACAATTATCCAGTAATTTCCATCTACTGCATGTGTCTCCACAATTTGCAACCTCAGAGAAGAACTAACATAAATGAGCACTCCCTCTGTAAATCTGCTATCCGAGTCTACTGTAATTTCACTATAGTTAATTATTTTGATTTCACTATCTTGAATATCCTTTGTTAAATGAGTCTCGGTTAGCACTAATATTGACGGTCTCAACAAAATACAAAATCTCGTCATGATGCGCGGTTACACTCTGTGCATTAAACATATAAATCTTTCTTTTCTGTTCCTTATTATTTGGCGCTAGTCACATTTTATATCCTATTCTCTCCCTTCTTCTTTCAAGCTGTCGAATTAGTACACCACGCTCCCTGTCAAAATCTCTGTGCCCCACGTCTAATTTCGAACCTAGTTTTTCATTGGCCCTCATACAATTTATACATTTCATTACCTCACTGCTGCAATAATTCTTTTTATGTTCATCTCCTCCACATCTCGAGCATACTTGTTTATCCCTGCTTACGTTCCTACAATCAGCCGCCTTATGGTTGTAGGCCAAACACTTAAAACACTGCACAATATCTATGCAGTCAAAAACTGCACAAACATTCCACCCTATTTTCAGTTTTCCTCGGTCCATTATCTTTTGGAACAATTCAGCGTCTACATCCAATACAGCCGTAAATCCATTTTTTGTCTTTTTAACGACCTTGATTTCCAAATCACTGTCACTGCTGATATACGACTTCTGCTCGATTAAGCACTGTTTCAGCTCCTCCCTAGATAATGCTTTGACATCGTATTTTTGACCCAGTTTTTTTCCACCTTATTCTTTAGTATCTGTCTATCTTCATCACTCTCACAACGCACCGCCATTCCACCATCTCTAATACCTCTTAATTTTTCCACCCCTATTCCCAATTTACATGAATCCACCACTGTCTTCACCTCGTCGTTGGTCGTTGCCCCATTTTGCCCGCCTTTCCCTTTCCGTCGTATCACGAGAGTTTGTGCTTCTCCATTCTTCAATCTCTCCGCATAGCTGTCCTTTACCTTCATATGCTGCTTCTCCGCAACTTCTGTCTTAATGATAGCAACTTTCTCTGCAATTTCATCTACTATACTCTTTATTTTAGAAAAATCATTCAGTTTGGCTTGAATTTCTCCCAACTTTTCGTCCATCACCTTACTTAACTCATTCTTTATACTATTTATCACCTTATTTGTAATTCTTTCTATAGCATTATCAAGTCTTTCTTCAAACTTCTTTCTATCTTCCAAAACACCAATTGTACACTCTCGACACAGATAGCTTACGCCTCTCTCCGTTCTCAATTGCAATGACCTAATTTCAGTTTCTGTAAATATTTTCTTTGAACACTTCTCACATATTGGTTTTTTACAGTAATCACACAAAAAACATTTCTTTCCTATGTGCCCCTCTTCAACAGTATGTCCACATTTAAAGCAGTTCATTTTGCCACCTAAACCTCACAAATTCAGCATTCCACTATTATCCTATTTTATTTTGATATGTATTGATATGTAGTGCAAAAAAATTGTTGCAGTAAAAAAATTGTATGATGATAGACTGAATATGTTGTTGTGCAGGGTGGGCTATAATATATTCCAATATTTATTTCTTATCTTCATCCGTTCTACTAGATCTTTTTCAGGTTCTCATTTGTTTGTTGAATGTTTTTCGATACTATGATTTTTCACTTATAACGTTGTTATTTTTTAAAATACACGTATTTTTATCGGTGTTGCTGTAGACTATAGCTATAGACTGTACAAGTTAATTTTAGTATCGTTAAGAGCTTCATTACAAGTACTCAGTACGGTTATAGATAGATATTACCACACTCATTGCGGTAATATATATTACCGCACACCATGAACAATACACGTTTGTTTATGTGACTTAACGAAACTCGTTTCTGTAAATCCGGCTCACCGCCTAGTTCTGGCAATCAAACTTATTTCGTTAAGATGCCAATAATCACACAAGTATCGTTAATATCCGGCAGACTGAAAATAACATCGTAAGGAATCAAATCGATTACATTATGGCTAATGAAAGATACAGAAATTGCTTTCAAGCAGTCAAATCAAGACCTGGAGCAGATATAGGCTCAGATCATACACCACTTGTTGCTACAATCAAAACAAGGTTTGAGAAGCTGGCAAAAGTAAATAAAAATTTGATTGGTTAAAGAAGAAGGAATAAAAGTTGCCGAAGATCTTAACAAAGAACTAATAACATTGAACACAAGTCTAGTACCCACGCAGAAGCAATTATCAGCAAAAAAAATGAGGAGACCTTAAGAAACACGGCACAGAAACATCTTAAACCTGGCCCAATTATTAAGAAAACGGAATGGATGACTGAGGAAATCCTCAAGATGATGAAAATAAGACGTGAGCTTAAAATGTAAGTCAGACTGGTTATGGAATTATTGATAGAGAAATAAAAAGACAAATCAGGAAAGCAAGGAAGTGGTTAAACTCAAAATGTGAAAAAATCGACATGACAGTTTTAACCTACATAAAAGTTTCGAGAGGCTGCGGGTATGTATAGATCCAAAACAACAGGAAAACTGAATACAAAGAACGGAGAAAATAGACGTATGGAAAAAATACATAGACACTTTTCAAGGGTATACGATATAATACCGACACTAATAACTGTGAAACAAGAGAAAGAACTGAAGAAGGCAATAAAAAATGGAAAAGATGTGAAAGCACTTGGATTTGATGGAGTCCCTATGGAACTCCTCAAACTGCTGGATGGTGACTCTATTAACCTGATTACAAAGTTATACAATCTTATGGCTTGTAGCTTGAACAACCGTCCAAGTTCGATCAGAAGAGCTAAGAAACACTCTTTCTGGTCAGAACTTGGATGGAAGATTCACGGCTGCTTCTCTCGGCGCCTCGTGGTACGGCTGCCATGAAAATAGTTGGTACAGGATGTCATAATAACATCATGACAGTCGTTAGTGGGGTTGGAAGTCTCCATAAAATGTACAGCGACGCCTATAATTGGTCTAACGGCTGTTGGCTGAGTGCCAAAATAAATAAATATACGAAACCGGGGAAATTCCTGAAGAGTGGCTACATTCAACTTTCATCCCTATTCCTAAGAAACACACCACTAAGACCTGTGGAGACTATAGAGCAATAAGTTTAATGAATCACCTACTAAAGCCCTTCATTAAAATCATTGTCAGCCGTATCTAAAGTCGTAGTGAAAAACAAATGTTCAACGCTCAGTTTAGTTTCAACAACGCACTAGGAAGTAGGAAAGCGCTGTTCAGAAATTAAGTTCTAGTGCAAAGACGTAGAGACGTAAATTGTGAGGTGTTTGCCTGCTTCATAGATTACGAGAAGGCTTTTTACAGAGAACAGTACTCAAAGCTAATGAACATCCTATGCGAAGCTGGACTAGATTACAAAGATGTGCGTATTACTTCGAGCCTATACTGGAACCAAACCGCTGACATAAGAATTGAAGGATAAAGTTGCAATTCAAGGGGGGGGGGGTCGTCACGGCTGCGCTTTGTCCCCTATAATCTTTAACTTATAATCTAAAACCAAATTTAAGTAAGCTCTATACTCTATATGAAGTACAACAAGGGATTGTTGTAAATGGTGAATGGCTCAATAATATAACATAAGCTATACTGACGACACGACACCATTGTGTTTGTAGACTCTATAGAAGGGTTGCAATATCTAATGAATAGGGTATCAGCACTAAGTGAATTATATGGCCTATAAATTGATGTTCAGAAGACAAAAGACAAAGAACAACAGGAAATATGAATATTACTATTGAACAACGCGGAAATCGAACAAGTGGAGAAATTCACATACCAGAGAACTACTGTAAACTCACAATGGGGCCAGTCTATCGAAATTAAAAGTCGAATAGAAAAAGCTAGAACAGCCTTTATTAAGATTAGTTCTGTCCTGAAAACCACCACCTAAACCTAGATACTAAACTAAGACTGGTGATATGCTATGTGTTTTCTGTATTATTGTATGGAGTAGAGGCGTGGACGTTAATGGAGACGTGTACGAGATGTGGGTCTATAGAATTCCCTAGACTGAACATGTAACGAACAATGAAGTATTGAGCTTAAAAAAAGAGGTAAAAATTGTTAAAATCGTAAAAAGAAGAAAACTTCAGTACTTTGGCCATATAATCAGATACCCAGAGAGATTCGAGCTGTTGTAACTGGTGATACAAGGAAATATAGAGGACCTGGTAGGCGCAGAACTTCTTGGCTGAATAATCTATATTAGTTCAACACTACAACTACAGAACTATTTCGAACAGCAGTCAACAAAATCAAAATAACCATGTGGATCGCTAACATCCGATAACGGATAGGCACAAGAAGAAGAATGATAGCTTGGTCACCCTTGGAAACAATTTAAAATATGAAGTTGTAGCATAAAGAGCTCTTTGTTACTGTTAAATTCGTCTTGATAATAGCGAATTATATCCAAAAAGAAAAACTGAATTTCCAGTTTTTCACTCCATAATGAAATTAACAAAATATATTGAATATTTCGTTATGCTGAACCCGTTGTTTTGAACACATTGTGCTATATTTATTGTAGTTTATAAATCTTGATAATTTTAAAATAAATAATAACAAATCATGTTCAACTAAAGGTAGTAATTTTTATAATGGGTGTTCAAAAACTTCCACGTTTGGAGTTAGCGCTGATTCGGTTGAACGTTGCTAACCGTATGTCGGTTTACTAGTCAAACAACTAGCTTATCTTTGGATTACTTCATTGGACGTTTTGAGGTTATGATAATGTTGGTTCTCTCTTCTATGTAACTATTTATTTTATTTACTAAAAATTGTATTAGCAAGAATTTTTTTTCGGTGTAAATCGGTTGCTTTCTGCTTGGTCAGTGCCCATTACAAAATGGTTTTTGTTTAGAGCAAAAAAATCATAATAGAAGGTTACTTTCACATTGCAACAAAAGTTGACGGAGTTTGGACCTATTCAGTAGAAAATTGCAGAAGTGACTGAGATAATGCAGAACGAGCTCCACACTTCTGTTCGTCACTGTGGGGACTTGTTATACAATTTTACCTAAAGATGTCCACTTACACTCTTATCGTTTAATATCAGGTCTTTATAATATTGGTTTAGATAATAATGCTCAATTGTTTTTTCAGAATTATCTTAGTCAACTAACGCAAAGAGTCAGAATTAATCGTGAGACTTCTAACAGCCGTAATGTAATTAGTGGGGTTCCGCAAGGCTCGATCTTAGGTGCTACCCTTTTTGCTATTTATACATCTAATTTTTGTTATTCAATCAGGAATTGTAAGTACCATTTCTATGCTGACGATACCCAACTTTATTATTCGTTTGAACATAATGATGTACATACAGCTTCAAATTTTATCAATGAAGATCTCTCAAATGTAATATCCTTCTCACAAGATCATTGTTTAAAAATTAACGCCAGTAAATCCAAGTGTTGGTATTTGGCAACCGCAAATTAAGACAAGAAGTTGCTTCAGAACTTAATGTTCAGATTGACGGAGCTCAGTTGGGATGTGTCGAGTCAGCTAGAAATTTGGGGATTTACATAGATACAAACTTGCGTTTTAAAGTGCATGTTACTATACTTGTTCAAAAGGCCTATGGCAGTCTTAAAGTTCTTTATGCTAATAGACATATTTTAAGTAAGGATTTAAAAATTATATTATGTGATTTGCTGGTGATTTCACACTTCAATTTCTGTGACTCTGTCTATGTCAACTACCTGGATAAAACGGATATCAACAGAATACAAAGAGTTCAAAATGCATGTCTTCATTTTATTCACGGAAGCAAAAGAAAACAGTCTGTATCTTGCAGGTTTCTGGAGACGAAATGGTTAAACATGTACAATAGGCGTCGCATAGGCGCCGACTTAATGGGGGCCGCCAGGCCCAGGCCCCACATGAAATGATAGACGTAGGGCTGGGCCCCACATAAAATTCCTGTGTTTAAATTCAAAATACATTTTTTATGGAGTAACTGTGTTGTTAGTTGGAGTTGTCTTTTGCCTAGTTTATTTTTATATTTTATGAAGTAGAATTTGTTTTTGTTTTCACAGAGGAATATTTAAGTTGTTTGTATAATGTGTTTGTGAATAAATCTGTTTAGCATACCTATTTATATTCTTGTCATTAAATAGTATCTAAGTGCTGCTTGTCTATGTTTTTTAAATTTTATGCGTTATTTTTTATATTTTCTGAAACTTAACCTTGATAAATCAGTGGCAAAAATATAGTCAATTGGAAGCGTTAAAGCTGTGTATTTGAACTCAATGTTTTCAAAATTTTCCGGGGGAGGGCCCCTGGACCCCCTTCTAGCTGGGGGGGTTCCCCGTACCCCCATCCCTCGACCCCCGGTGAATATCCAATGGCCCCACATGGAATTTTACGAAGTCGGCGCCTATGAGGCGTCGCTTGCATTCTGCATGTCTTTATTACAAAATAATCCCTAAAAGAATACTACATTACCTTTATGAGCGTTTAAAATTCCGTACAGATGTCCATAATCTAAATCTTAGATGCAAGAGTTTTCTTACTCCTCCTGTTCATAAATCTGCTTTATTCGAGACGTCTTTTTCATACAATGTGGCGAGGGAATGGTATAGTGGATTCTGTGATATTGGGACGACATCCCTCATCTCTTGGAAAATTAAACTCAAACGAATGTTACAGCTGAAACAATCATAGGGTTGAATGATATCATCACCGTGTTAAATAGATTTCGTTTTTTTTTTTTAATATTTACATTAGCACTAGTGTCCGTTAATTAACATTTTATTTTTGCTTTAAAATCAAAACTCACATGTAGGCAGGCAAGGAAGAACAAAAAGCTTATGTAAGCATTTTTTGATTGTCTGCCTTTTAGCCTTCACTGCTGCAATTATATATATTTTAAATTATTATATCAGTATGTATTTATGTTTTCTTTATCGTATGTGTAATGAGTTGTAACCTTAACGGCTAATAAACTTTATTATTATTATTATTATTACCACACGATATTCCTGATAGACTACGTGTCTGTCAATAGTTTTACGTGTGCTTCACACAATCCAGATATGTCCGAAGTTTGGTTTAGAACCAAGTATTTGTTAACTCGCAAAATTATTCTTCTTAATCTTAATAAATGCGACTTGTTTATGTCCTTTTATCAAAAAATAAATATTTAGAAGACCTACTAATAATTTGGAAAGATTTAGACTAAGATTTATTAGGAAGTTTGAAAAAATAAATAATATTCCTCACTATTTAGAAGATGCAGTGAAAGGAGCCCGGAATAGGGACGCGCGCGTGACGTGAAAACAGTCGGGTTACGACGGGTTCCGTCGTGACCGTGAGTAATATATGAAAATCGGGCCGTGAACGTGAGTGAAAATTTCCAAGGCGTTAATTTCACATTAAATATTTAGTAACAAATAAAAGACTGCAGGGTGCCCCGCTCCCCAGCTGCCTATCCATGTCAAAAATCTAGAGCTGGAGTGCGAGGTAATTGTACTTCTGTGTGGAGGCTGCAGTGACAGAGCTTCGCACCTGTGTTGTGTTGTGAATGTTGTGTCTATAGTCAATAACGTGTCTGCGTCTATAGGCGATTTGTACTCGTATCAGTAAGGGAAACGTCAATGCCAATGACAGCTTTTTGTATTTGAAGACGGTTGCAAGAAATGTTTTTGCTAGAAATTTCTATTTATCCGTTGTTGTAAGCTATTGTAGTCAATTTTTATTTATTTCGTTTTGTGTCTACTATTTTAATTGCAATATATCACATAAATTATTTTATGTCCAAATATATTTTATTTTAGAGTTTTATTACCTACTAAACCATATAATTCCTATTCGAGAAATTTTGTGAATTTTTTGGGTTCCACTTATTATAAGTATACTATTTTTCTATTTCAAAACAATGTGATTACAGTTGGACCACTGTAAAAGGATCAACCCTAGCAAGCGTATTAGTGGAAATATATTGACGGCAACGACGAGTCGGCGATGACCAATCGGCGACGACTAATAAATTGTCCTAGACCTGAATACAAATTTAGTATTGCTTTAGAGATAAATTGTTTAATTATCGCAAAGTAATTTTATGGTGATGTATTTTCAGATAGAAATGATCATAATCAAATGAAAAACGCTGACATATATAAAACTTTGATAGACTAATTAGAAAACTTATGATACGTCACTTGTGATATTTTACAGACAAAGTCAATGATGTATTAAGGGCAAAGTTTTATAAGATCAAAGTCAATTGATATATATTATATACAGTGTCGATACGAGTAACGTTTAATATAAGGCATCGCTAACAATGTAATCTCCGCAAAATTTGCTCTCTCATTCATTTTGACGTTAATGTGAGAGTTCTACTTGTCAGTGTACGTAAAAAATTGTTGTGCTGAAGGTGTTGTAAAATAATTACGATATTATGCATGCATGCATATATAATTTTTATCCGTTTTTATCTTTTGCTGGAGGACCATCTACACCGCGCAGGAAGTGCAACAGAGGTAATGAGTCGCATATAAAATGACAAATAATTGTAACTAGTGCCTTCGTATATTCTCCTCGGTAGTTATTATATCTTGGCATTAATTGTCAGATCTCAGTTTAACAGTGGTGCAGGCAATGCAGCATACATATATCAAAACAAGCAGAGACACTCAAGCCCTGAACCGTAATAATTTGAAGAAATCTAGGAAGGTGACTATTTCACTATTACCATACATCCTTCGCCTTAGGCGAGTTAACTAAAAATGTTAAACTTCAGGTAGCTGCTGTAAGTAACAAAAAACAATTAAATGAAAGGAAAACATAATATAATATATATAACATACCCCTAAATTCAACTGCTTTTCAGATATGCTCGTTTCAACGTGTAAAAAAAATTTGAGTACCATAAGATGCTTTATTTCCAGGGATAACAAATAAACGCCATTAAAATTCGAATTTAAACCCTCATAACTCTCAAAGCACAACAAAAAACCAGATTTGAAAAATGAAAACTGAGCTACGATTGAAGCCAGTAATAAGAAACACAAAATAGAAAGAAAAGAAGGAGAATATTAAATTTGAAAAGCGTTTGAATTTAGGGAAGGAAAATGATGTATCAGAAGAAAACTCATTAAAATTTTTAAAAATAAATAATAAATTTAAAAATTCTTAGCGCTCTGTATAGCTTTAATGACCAGAGAACAGAAAGAGAAATATTATTTCAACATTTAATGTAATTACGTATAGTACTTTGGTATATTAGATTTTGTTTTTTTATCTGATTTCATTTGATAGTGGAGTTAATTTACTCATGTATTTCTCAATTTTTCTTGTTTTTTATTTCTAGTATTAACAATGAATGCATTTTAACTTGGTTGGTTTAACCTGGTTTTATATGTTGTTTGAAAAATTATTATTTTATAGGAGTTTGTTTGTTATCTCTGAAAATAAAACATCTTAAGGGGTTCACATTGTTTTTTAAGTTCAAACTCGCGTATCTGAAAAACAGTTGAATTTAGAGGCATAAAGTAAGATATCAAAAGAAAGTCTATTAAAAAATATTTCCATTACAAAAAATAGCTATTTGTATACCAAGGCACTGAAGGTTTTCATCACGAATTATGAATTTAGCTGCCGAGGCCCGCAGGGCACAAGTAAATAAAAAACCACATGAGGGATAAAAAGGAACTTCAGGGCCGAGGGCATTATGTTTTTTTTTAAATCGAGGGCCCGTAAAATTGACGAAAAATTAATCAACTCTTGTAGGTTATGTTGACGTTTTTTGTCAACCATCTGTCACTACTCCACCTACAAAAAGTGGCAAAAGAATGAATTGCTTCACTGCCGATTTTTGGTACTTTAATAACGAATTGGGCATTCTTCACTGCCGATTTGAAAAAAAGTATATAATTTTTTGTTAGCGTTTTTTTTTCATTAAATCGTTTCTGCTACTCACAGCAGGCGCCTGAGGTTCAGCAATTATTTGCATTAAATCTTTAATATCTGCAAAACTGTTGACGTTAGACCAATATAAAATTACAATAATATGATGAATATTTCAACACAAAACTTTCAAGCTACTTAAATAAATTAATTCCAAGGTCAAATAAAATCAGATTTAAAAAACAAAGGTTAATACACCAAAATCCTATACGTAATTACATTAAATGTTCAAATAGTTCTCCTTTCCTGCTCCGAGTATTAAAGCTTTACAGAGAACTCATGATCAGCAAATTAATTATTTTGATTTATTGAAATCTAAAATAACAATTTTAAGACACTTTAAATATATTTAGGTTTTAAAAGTGCTTTAATATGTTCAATAAAACGACATTGGTTTTAAAGTTACCTTAAGATAAACTAAAAGTTCTTAAAAGACCACTTATTCTTATGCAAAGAATTTAATGCACTCTTTAAATAAAAATAGAAATAACTATTGATCTTATACTGGTTTCATAATACTCTTGACATTGGCTATTTTAAAACTAATTTGCTATTTTAAAGGACTAAATAGCAAGTTGGTTTTAAAACAATACATTTTGGAACAAATAGTTTTAATGCAGTTTTATGGAGTACCTACCCTTGATGTATTCATTAAAAGCGATTAATAAAACTATTTTATCTTACGTCTATACACTCATAAAATTCCACATTAAATCCAAAAACATAATTTTTACCTTTTAAAGAGTACATTAAGAATATTTTAAAGCTTAAAGGTTTTAATTTAGTCAATTTGGTTAGAAGAAATGCCTTTTGGATTTTTAAAGACTTTATTAAAACTAATTCTACCCACTCCACATTTGGAGAAAACGCCATCTTCTCAATAAGCTAATTTAGTGAACTAGTGCAGTTCGCGTGTAGGTACCTACTTTATACGTGAAAGAAAATTAGAACACATATTTAAAATTGAAAAGTATTTTAAATTAACACCAAGTGGTAATTTAAAAAAAAAGGTAAGGGCAGAAATAAGT
Organism: Agriotes lineatus; assembly: GCA_940337035.1. Lineage (NCBI taxonomy): Eukaryota > Metazoa > Arthropoda > Insecta > Coleoptera > Elateridae > Agriotes > Agriotes lineatus. The sequence continues at coordinate 87,729 of CALNHX010002748.1, read as the reverse complement.
AAGTTTCAAAATGAAAGTAAAAATGATACAACTGGGAGAAGCCTATTTGAACCAATGGAAGAAAACCTTAGTGCAGATGAAACCAGCTTCACTACTGAAGAGTGTCCTTCCACGTCATCTTTCAATTCTTTCGATCATAATAGCAATCACAAAACCGGCAACATTTGTGAGGTTAGGATTTCATTCGTGCGCAAGACCACTTTAAATCAATAAGGCGACGAGTTTGAACATATTAAAGCAACTTGGTTTTAAAATGAAATGTAAACAGACATCTACGAAAGTAATTTATTGTACTTAAGGTGGTAAATAAAACGCTGTTTTAAGTTTTGTAAAATTTAAAATGTTCTATAAAGTTGCAATCAGTTTTAATCTAGATCACGCCATGTTTTATATGAAATACAGACTCTACCATGATGGACATTTTCAATGGCCAAAGAATAGTAATTTATTATACAAGACGATAAAGTTAAATTTTATCCACGAGTGAATCGTTTAACGTCGAGACGAAGTCGAGACGGTAATGATTCAAGAGTGGATAGAAATAACTTTATCGTCGTGTATAATACAATATTTTTTTCTATAGCAAGAACTTGAACAATTTCAAAAGAAATAATGACATTTCAAAATGTCAGAAGCTAGATTGGGTTGCTACGATAATACGAAGCTGTCATATTTAATTTAAACAAAAGTTAGAAAATTAAATTACTTTATCTATCCTTGATGTTAAAGTGCTACTTTATCTACCCTTGCTGTTAAAGTAAAACTTGACCTTTTGTTTTGAGTTGATAAAAGCACACTTTAACATGTGCTATAGAAAAATAGTAATTTATTATACAAGACGATAAAGTTAAATTTTATCCACGAGTGAATCGTTTAACGTCGAGACGAAGTCGAGACGTTAATGATTCAAGAGTGGATAGAAATAACTTTATCGTCGTGTATAATACAATATTTTTTTCTATAGCAAGAGCTGTAACAATTTCAAAAGAAAATAAAGACAGTCCATGACATTTCAAAATGTCAGTAGCTAGACTGGGTTGCCACGATAATGCGAAGCTGTCATATTTAATTTAAACAAAAGTTAGAAAATTAAATTACTTTATCTATCCTTGATGTTAAAGTGCTACTTTATCTACCCTTGCTGTTAAAGTAAAACTTGACCTTTTGTTTTGAGTTGATAAAAGCACACTTTAACATGTGCTATAGAAAAAAAATATTGTTATTGAAATAGATGCAATTTAATAAAAAAATGCAAAATAAAATCTGAGGATATTTTTAAAATATTTTTTAAATAATAGAAAAACACATTAAATTGATGGCGTTCGAGTTATGTAGAAGTATTTTATTATGTTTTGTCAGAAAAGTGCTATTCGTTAGTAAATTCTTTGCCAGAATAGTTTGCATTTGAATACTATTTTATGATCTGCTTTATATACGTATGCGTTACGTTTAAAATATTGCTGCTCTGCCATTATAGAGACTAACAAAAGTTATTATTATTATTATTATTAAAAATAAACGCAGAGCAGAGGAATGACCCTATGAAGCTCTGATTACAAATTAAACTCATAACTTGTAACGCTAAACAATAATAATTATATAAGACAACTTATATCTAGATTTGAAATTATAACATAATTGAATTATTTATTAACAAAAACGGAAAGAAAAATGTCTATTCTGTTTTTAAATGTATTGATCGTAGGAGCGTCGACTATATCGACAGGTAGACTGTTCCACATATGAAACACTCGGTTTACAATAAACGATCTTCTACACGTTAATCTTGCTAACTCTCTTTTTAACTTGAAACGGTGGCCCCGGAGACGGTCATCGGCATTAAGTTTGTAGAGAGAACTGACGTCACAAGAGAACAGTCTATTTAGTGCGCGAAAAGTAATAATTAAGTCACTTCGAGAGCGTCGCATTTCGAAGGTGGTTAAATGTAGAACTTCAAGCCGTTCGTAGTATGATGGTCGCAAGCGTCCATATGGTAGGCGAGTTGCTTTCCGCTGTACATTTTCCAATAAGTTTCTGTCTCTAATTAAGTCCGGATGCCAAACAGGACCAGCAAATTCCAGAATGGGACGAACATATGTGCAATATAATTTGGCAAATGTAGTTGGGGAGACGTTCCTAAATGCTTTATGTAGTATATACAGAAGCTTATTGGCTTTGTTACACACATCTGAGATGTGTTCAGACCATGATAAGTCGGTGGTAATTGTTACGCCTAGATCTTTGTGACTGGTAACAGAAAGTAACAGGTTACCCGAAATATAATAATTATGCAGTGGGTTAGTTTGTCCGACTTTAGTAAACAAAATAAAACTCTTTTAGGATAAGTTATAATGATTCTCAAGGTAATTTAGTCTGCCGCAAATATATTTTAAAACGTTAGTTAATAAGTTTTAATACAAAAATTTAAAGTTGCCTTGAAGAACTTTTTAAGAATATAAAATTAAAACTAAATGGTTTTAATATAGTTTTTAATTTAGTCTTGAAGGCCCCCAGTCTTGATGGTCCTTTTAGGATAGGCCCTTTTTGGCTAGAAACTGCTTTATGGTGGTCTTGGGGCTGTCTTGAAGATCATTTGGTTTTATTCGAAATTTTATTGTATAGTTCTAAAGCGACCATGAAGATCGCAATAAGAGCATTCGTATTACATTTCTGTATTTTTGAAAAGTACTTTTAATGAGATTTCTCCGACATTTAATTTCCTAGCCCTAAATTCGATCTCTTTTCAGATTTAGTTTTCTCTTGATTTTTTCGTTTTTCCGTATTTGTTGTTTCCAGTTTTGAGTAATGGCTGGATTTTTGATTTCTAAACTTGGTTTTATCTTTTGTTTGTAAAACTTGAGTGCTTAAATCATTATTTTAACGGCGTTTGTTTGTTATCTCTTGAAATAGAGCATCTTAAGGTGCTTAAATTGTTTTTATGTTCAAACACACATAACTCAAAAACAGTTGAATTTAGAGGTATGAAGTAAGATATCAACAGAAAGCTCATTGAAAAGAATTTTTAAAAAGATAAAAATTATTTGAAAAAACATGGAAATTGTTAAATTTGCAAATGTTGAGCACACTGTATAGCATTAATACCCACATACACCATTTTACACTTGAAAGCTAGTTCACGAAAATTATAATTTGTTGGTAACGTTTTCCTTCATTCAGTTGTTTTCTGTTGCTTATAGCAGTCGCCTGAAGTTCAGCATCTTTTTGCATAAAATCGTTAATATATCAAAAACAATTGACGTGAGACCCATACAACTTTATATAAAAATTATGAGTATTTCAATGCAAAACTTTTAAACTATCCAAATATAGGGTGTTCCATTTAAAGAAAAGTAAATTTTATTCTCTACACTTTTTTGAGCCACCCTGTATAATCACAACTATTTTAGTAATGTGCACCCACCTTTGTACCTACAACTTGTATATACACAATATTCATGTAACTCTCATAGTTTTAGAAGTATCTTCCACCCCCGCTTCGTTGCGGGACCCTGTATAGTTCTCTAAGCAGCAAATAACCCTAGCTTTAGAAAATAAACTTATTGTAGACATGATTGACAGTAACATTTTAAAGTAATTATAATTTTTTCATATTGCAGCTGCCACTTAAAATTCAGATTCCCACAGCTAACAACCTTTGCCCTAGTTTTTTTGTAACAATAGTACTTACCGGACTCGTTTATAAACTGGTTGATAGTTGCTATTAGATCGGTATGCAATAAAATAATTACTTGGATATCAGCTGACAGTAAAAAATATGGAAATAAAGGTATCGCGAAGACAGATTACTAAGTTGAACAGATAAGTGCTTTAGAAATTATCTCTAAACTTAAAAAAAGATACCACTGGAAAAGGTCACGCATGTCATTAGTCTGGTTTGAATTAAATAAAAAAGCGATTACTCGTAGTAAATCAAAATAAATAAAATTGGAAATCAAATTTCTTCTCCATTTCCGCACGCCCTAGGCGATCAGCTACTTCTCTCATAATTCTAGTAATTAATGAATAATAATCAAATAATTCTGGATTTTTACTAGTACTAGTTTTCCTTGAAGTCTAGCCAAAATTTCCGTTGTTAGCCAGAAACCATTAAGTACTTGTCAAAAGCAACACGTGTAAGCACGTTCTAAATTTTGAAAAAGCGCGCTGTTGCCAATAATTCCGAAATCCTTAAATTCGGAACGCGCAGAGCAGCAGTACCTTGCTCGACTACTGTCAAGAGCACAATCCATAAACAATTTGGCACGGACATCAATCATGCTACGCCAAAAACCACGTGCGATTGTTCTGGCATTGGCAGCGCCGGCTTAGATATAAAACTTGGCAACGGAGTCGCATTTTCTATTTTTGCATATGTTCTTACAGGCTACTTCGACAGGTAGCGGTAGGCAATCACGTCCGGAAAGAACCAGCCGAAGCTCGCATTCCAGCACATGTTGTCCGAAGCCTGCAGTATCGTTCCAGTATCAAGTGCTTAAACGAAGTGCTAGACTTAATTTTACAATTAAGAGTGTAAACAATATGTTGCTATCGCAGCTGCCTGTCAGTTACGAAGATTGCTGCTGATCGATCATGCGTGCGTTTGGTAGTGCAGGGATTTTCGGGGGACGCTTTCCTCAGATTTTGGCGGTTTTTACGGGTAAGTACCCAAATTTCATCACTATTTATAATAATTAGCACCATTCGTACGAGGAAAACTAGATTAGTACATATTTTCAAGGTAAATATAATTATATCACTATTGTTTTTTTTTAAATTTTTTACTTAAACATTAATTATTTTCTATGGAACTACAAAATTTCCTGTTACTAATATGTATTTCTAAGAACTGAAATTCTTTTTAAAATAATATTGAAGGTCGCACTGTCATTTTCGAATTGATGATTGTTGTTCTCTTTTGTTTGTATATCAGCTGATTTGATCGATAAATTTTATAATTATTGAAATAAAGCAGTGTTTTTCAAACTGTGGGCATTTTCTGGCATACTTATGATGAATTACCAGTGTACCCTTTATTGAAATAGGCACATATAAGGGGTGGGTCAAATATGTGTAATATAATTTGGAGGGCATGTCAGGCATTCAAAAATAATGACATTGTTCAAGAATGATCATCCGAAATGACTTTTGAATATTGAAATCGACGTTTTGGGTTCTTTAATATTATAACTTTTTAGTTATAAGTAGATCATATTTTAGGGTTTATCAATGTATTTGGGGCAATTAAAACGTTGGTTAAAAATTATATCGATCAGTTTCCCGAATTTAATTACTATAATAACTTCTTGAAAATTGCGATTGCATTTGTTGCAAAACTGTTTAAACTAACAGAGGCTTTTAAATGGATCTTATTACTTATTTTCGGACACGAGAATTCATTTTGGTAATTATAGTACATAATTTTCAACCACCAAATATAATGCGATTCTGCGATTTTTACATCTGTGGTACAGTAACAAATAGAGTGTTAATAATAAATGTTTTATAATTAAAACAACAAAGAAGATTTTCAAGATCACTGGTTTAAGTAGTTACAATGTTTGCAAGCTCAAGGGCGTACGCACTTTATCTTCATTCTCAAAAATATTGAAGATTATCTGGTAAGATACCTACTTTCTTTTATCTAAAAATAATAAAGGCTTTGTTTAAATTGGTTATTTTTATATATCTGCAAATAGATTTTATCGGATTATAGCACATTGTTCAAACCTTCTACTTGTGATAATTGAAGCCGAGGTAACCTTGAATAGAAGCTTTTTGAAAAGTAAAAGTTGTTGTGCCATTGGGAAAATATAATTTCACGTTGTTATCAGTTCAATATAGTTTTTAGTACTATAGTAACTGATGCTTCAATCACGGATATCTCCCAAGAAATACGCTGATTGTGTGTACATTCCAGTGAAATTTCTCCGACAGTAAAACATGCAAAATGATTCCTTCTTGTTCTGTGAATGCAAAAAAATTAGTTGTTGCGATAGCACTGACTTTCGCTCATTCTGAGAATGTATTGTAATTGCCTTAGGCTAGCTTCAATTCTACAGGGCCGGCTTTAGCAATCAAAACACAGATTACTATTTCCTAAGTATAGAGTTTAGGAAATATGGGGCATCCTGTAATTTAATCGTTTGAAGCCTTGTTAACATCGCCTTGTAGGGAAATTGGTCTCGCCCCTTTGATGCGGTTTTAGGAATTAAGACCCCATGGTTGCCAAAGCCGGATTGGGGAATCGCAGACTGTTGGAGTTTCTGGGGTTTAAACTTAGATTTTCTGGTCCCAGTGCTATTGTACATAACAGATGAAATATTTGCTCAGTTTCTTTTTGCAGTTTACAGTATTTTAAAAACTTGAAGCTTATTCATTTTTATAATATAATAAAGATTAATGAATTGCACAAGAAATTATATTTAAAATCAAAACAATAATCAACTAAAATTCAGATTTGAATTATTTCCAACTTTTATTTGGTTTCTTAGACGTAGAAATAACCCGAAACTGAAATTTAACCAAATGAAGTAGACTTTTAATCTATGTTCTGACATAAAAACTCATTGAAGGAAAAGGAGCGAGTAATTAACCTGCCTCTACAAGTTCAATAATGGCTGCTTGTAATTTTACCAAGATAATTATTTTGAAATTTCATTTTAAAATTCCCATATGTGATTAACAAAAATCTTCCATCATCAGAAATAAGTGAGTGTGTCAGGATTTTATAGTAGGCTAGTTATGGTAGTCTTTAAATAGTTATTATACTGAATTACTTTTTGTAAATGATGGCTTATATGTACAGCACATTTAGTAAAATGTAATACCTACATAACGATAACAGGATAACTGCCGTAGCATTAATTGAAATTAGCATTATTATTTGTAGCCGTAATTTTTATTTTTGAAAAATAAATCTTGCATGTTAGTTCCTAGAAAGTTTTAGTGTTTGCATTCATCACAGTTGAAATTCAGAACCCGTGACTTGATGCATAAAAATAACGACGCTTTAGGTTGGCACATTGCAAATAGTAATTTACGATACAAGTGCGTAAAGCTACTCTTTAGGCACGAGTGGGGTAGAGTTAAAACGCGAGTAACTAAAGATGCTTTACGCATGTGTATCGTACAATATTTTATGTACGATAGAATCTAGAAAACACGGTAAATATTAAAAACAAATGTAAATTAGGATTACCAGCAATCGATCGTAATTTTGCGTGTTTTAAAAATTTTAAAACACGTTGCTACTGACAACGTGCCTAATGAAATCTTTTAAACCGTTACTACTGACGACGTAAACTAATGAAAACATGTTATTCAACAGTCGTTTTACAAACTTAAAACTGCCAACTAAAAGGCAATTTTACACACTGTCGTAGATAAATAACAATTTCAGCATTGTATACAAACAATGAAAACCTATTACTTATAAAAACCTAACTTAAAGATAGTTCAGTCACTAATAAGTATTTTACCTGCTGAGCGAAGGGCTGAAAGTTCAATCTTAAATCCAGGTGACGTTTTTAATAATAAAACGGAAAATATAAGTAAATAATTATCGTTTCATGTTTAAATTGCGAAAGGATTCTTGCTTTACAGTTGTTAAGTTGTTTTTTTCACGTTAGCGATTTAGTGGATGTAAAGAGTTAGACAAATAAGCGTTAATAATATGAGAAAGGTTTGAGGTATTAATAATTTTTGCAATATTTATATATGAAGATATTTATACAAATTAAAATTAATACGTAGTTTGCTTTAACTTTAAAATTTATCCACCAAACTGCAGAAAATGGATAAGTACATAAAATCGCAGATGTTTTCAAAATATATTATAAAAGTACACACTGAATAACTCAATGGATAATTACATTCTAATGCAATTTGCAATATAACGATCTTGTCAACAAGAGAGACATGATCGTTAAGTAATTCTAAAGCATGCAATGACACGGATTGTATTACACATAGCCACTCCTTCTGTATTTTTATTTGGATACCCTGTATATGAGCAGTTTTAGCAGCACCGTCTTGATAAATATTTTGCTTCTCCAACGGTTTCAGAGAAGGTGACTACTTTAGCATAGAACAGGTTGTAAGTTTGAGGTTATCGGCTTTCGACAAGCGGTTTCTCAACTTTTTCTTTCTTTTGACGGCATTACTGGCACACTCCAGGTTCCGTTTTAAGTAATACAATTTCGACGAGCGTCCTTTACTGATTGGAAGTCAAGGTTTAATTTGAATTGATATCCGTTAATTTATGTTTAATATCAAATTAATTAAAGAGGGGTCGCAGAGGGCAGGTTGAACGTCATCGATTTTGATGACGTCATAGCGTAGTACGTATTCTGTATATAATGGATTTAGCAAAACGATCTAATCGAGTGTTGTTAAATGCTAAAATGCTAAATTAAAACGTGTAGGTATTATTTATGACTATACATATGAATAAGTTAACTCTAGTAGCGTATAAAAAATATAGGAGCACACGGTTTTAAAAAGCTATTGATTGATATAACTGAAATTATCTTATTAATATATTAATATTGAAACATATTTGCGTTTTACTAAAAAGCGAAATTTATATAGCGGAAAATGTATGTAAATTATGAAGACCGACTACTAATCCTTAGTAGACATTGTATACGTTAAGTTGCTATTAGTATTACAGATTGTATACCTACTTTATTACGTATACAGCGTGTTTCACTTCTCACCTTCACACTCCTTATCTATTTTGTTATCGATTTCACATTTGGGCCAGTTATACTAGTACCTTTTAAAGAAGTTATTAAAAAAATCAATAATATTACCGTAAACTTTGATCAAAAATAAATGCAAAAGATCTGAAAAAATCATAGTTGAATTAGTTCTATCCAAAACAGTTATTAGAAAAAATGCTCAGGTTCATAAAAATAATTGTGATCGTAATTATTATCCACAAATTATTATAATAATTTTTACGATTTTCTGTAATAAATGTTTCGCCTCTCATAGTCACACTGTCACATACTGTACCGTTTTTAATTATTTTCTGATCAATTTTAAATTTTGGTCAGTTACCCCTTTAAAAGGGCTGTTTTCATAGTTTTTAAATAAGTTTAGTGCAGAGCAGAAAGCTACTGCAATAAAAAAAATGCGAACAATGCTAGTAGGTTTAACTGTGCCGAAAAAAGCTATTTAAACGTTTTCCCAGAATTATAAAATATGGTAGTATAGTTGGTGAAAATTTGAAGTCGATGAGAAAATAAATAAGGAAGATACAGGGGTGTGAAGATGGGAAGTGAAAATTTGTTCGATGAAACTAGACCTACTATATTTTTAAAAACTTTCACATATAATATCATAAGAGCATTAATTCTTTCCGGAAATTTTTTTGAGTGCGTTCCAACAACGTCGTATTAATTTGCCGAGCGGGACGCGAGGGCAAATTTGGACGTTGTTGGAATGCACGAATAATAATTTCCGGATATGAATTAATGCTCGAATGCAGATTCGGTAAGAAAATCGTAACGACACAAACCCTAAAAAGAAGTAATGTCTACCTACAAAAAATGTCCAAGAAATTTTTGTTGTTGTCGTGGTTACGACTCGTGAACTAATTTTTCTATTGGTCATTAATGAGTGTCGTACGATTTTCGCATATATTTTTAACTGCAATAGGCTACTACGGTAAAATTATTCAAAAATTGCAAAAATTACTTTTTTAAGGGGTAGTAAGGCCTACACATTACCCTGTTGCTGTGACGTAACAATTTTCTCTCTTTATTTAACTATAAGGAACTGGACTAAACAAAAAATCTGTAGATTTTGGCCAAAATGACAGTAAAATAACGCACAATAACAAGCAAGCGAGCAAGCCTAAAATTTATTTTAAGCGTTCGGGTCTTCTTCGAAAAGGAGAAACGTCGGATTACATAGGTCAAGAATGTCTTGGTTTGAATAATGTGCTTAAATGAGCATCCCTTACATTAAAGGTTAGGTATATGTCAGATTCTTTCTAAAGTGTACCACCTACGATCTAAATGATTTTTTTGAATTTCAATACAATATAAGACATACATTTTAAACGCTATGTTTTGTTATTTCTGACGTCACAGAAAAAGGGCAATGTGTAGACTTTACATATAACTGACTAATATTTGCAATAAATTAGAAAGGAAATAAGGAAGAAACAAGGGTACGAAGGTGAGAAGGGAAATACACTGTATAATTTATATATTTAACATTGTGGGAAATATTATATCATAAGATAAAAAAAATGACTCTGGGCAGCCCTTGATATGTGTTATACGTTTGGCAGTACTGAAGTGTATTGTCAGTCTATGTCAAATACGAGATTCAAAGGTTAGGTTTTGTTTGTTGTTTGACACACACTGACGCAAAACTTAACCTGCAAATCTCGAATCTGACATAGACTGACAATACACTTCAGTACTGCCAAACGTATAACACATATCAAGGCTTGCTCAGAATATTTTTTTTTTATCTCATGGTATTTCCAATATTAGTTTATATAAACATCCATTTTATGGAATATCTATTCAATAGATGGGCCAGTTATTATTTTAAAATTAAGTAGAAAAATATCCATAGTAGTTAGGTTCAAAATATGCCTTTTTATGTCAAGGGTAGAAACCGCAGCTATGTGCAGAATATTACTTTCATCTAAGTAATAGTTTTTGAGGTAAAGCAAAAATAAGCAAAATTTTATTTTGTAAGGTGCTCATCTTGTGTAGATTTTATCGAAATTTTCTTGATTTTATGCCAGGAAGACATATAATCCGTATGCAAAATATCGTCTTTCTCCAACATATAGCTTTTGGGTTATACCGGCAACAGACACATAGACAGACGGACAAATAGACAGACGGAATTGAGAAAACCTGTTTTTCCTTATCTAAGTACCCTAGAACGTGAAGATCTGAAGAAAGCTCGGATGATGATTTATTCCCGATTACAATACCTACTTCTTTCAGCTTTTTAAATGTATTTTCAATGAAAAAAAAAATAAGGATGTTTTGTTTTCCTAAAGATTGTATGAAGTATGATCAAGTAATATGATGGGTCAAGGCACAAGTCTGGATCTATCGAAGGAATATTGCGTTACGAAACACAATCTAGCAACCGTCTCTCACTAAACTGATAAGTATCAAAGTGATCTGTTGAAATTAAATATGTCTATTCTTTATGATGTTTCTTGAGTAAACAAATAGGAAAAAATTGTCAACACCCACAACCTTTTTAGCGATATAAGTGATCCAGTCTGGATTTAACTATTGTCTCTCTGTTTTTTTGCATTTTTTCGTAAAGATGAATCAGGCACAGCGTTTGAACTTTATATTTTCTTTCAAAATTGGAAAAATGAAAAACGAGCATGGAATCTTGATATTAGTTTAAAAGTAACAAAAAAAATATTACTAAAGACTATTTGATACTGAAACGAAAATAACAATGGACCGTAGACAATAAGAGAAGAAGTTGACATATGTTGATTCAAGAGAAATGGCAAAAATAGAAAGTGATTAGATTAGTAATGCTCTGAGAAAAATAAAAAATGGAAATATTCTGGAATGCACGATATATTAACGGAAATGATTAACGGGGCACACTAATAGAAAAACTTTGTAAAAGTATTGCGCAATTAATGTCTGGAAAGGCGAAATAAAGTAGAGGAATGGGAATAAGTAGTAATGGTGTGAAAGTATAAAAAGAGGACAAATAGGACTTAATCAATTATCGTCCAATTAGTGCGTTATTCCAAATATATAATTGTTTTACGAGAATACTAACTAGCAGCTTACAGAAGACATTAAACCAATATTACCCGAAAGAACTAGCAGGTTTTTGTAAAGGATTTGGTACAACAAACCATTTTTAGACGGTAAGAATTCTGACTGGGGAGACAACAGATTCCTTTATGGAAAGCGTTTAACAGCATAGAGTTCTTGGTCAGTAACACAATCATTAAACAATGCAGAAAAGATCGATACATGCGTTTAATAGAGGACGTATACAAACAAGCCACTTTAAGGATAAGAATGCATGACAACACAGAGCCAGTGATAGTTAAAAGAGGATTAACAGAGCGATACAATTTTGCCTGAGCTCTTTACGTCAGCTGTTTTTTGTATGATTAACTTGATAAGAGGCTTCCACGAATGGGGCCCCCAATTAATCCACTGCGAATTCCGGTTCAATGGGATTGCCGGGAACTGCCACTTAATAACCCTAACTTGGGTTCAGTTAGTTGTTGGAGTGAAACAAGACTTAACAAACACGAGTATATTGAGTAACAACGATTACAAACGTCACTGATGGACCGATGGTTTTTTACAAAAGCTTCAACTGTTGTGACACGCTTGGATTGGCCGCGCGAAAATAGCGAATTGCGCGTAACCGTAACACAAAACAACCTGGAAACGTCTTTACCAGGGAGTTAGACCGAAACGCAAACTAGCACAAAGCATAGCTGAACTTGCTTCCTCGAGGTTCTGAATCTAACTAACGCTGAATTTACAACGAGCCGAACTCGCAAATTCATCAAGGAGGGGCAAGCTCAAACACTATTGGCTGAAGCGACCCTGCGTAGCCAATCGGAGCGTCGCACGTAGGAATAAATACTTATTCTAAGAATCTTAATGCTAAGCTCTCTCAATGAGGCAATTGAACGAAATCCATAAACCCATGATTCCCAAATATGCTAAGTCGGCTTAAGTTCTAGTAGAAAATGTATCCATCCGCTTAAAAGCCATTAAGGGAAGCTTACAAATTCCTTTCCAACATTAACAGAGGCAAACAAATACGGCAAGATGCAAATTTGGCTTTACCACGACCTTTGAATGAGATAGAACAGTTATGACTTGAATTACATGATTAATTATAATCAAAAAGGTTTTGATGCACGCATCTGTGTGAATCAAACATCAGCATTGATATGTTTACGGAATTAGACTGGAAACGAAAAGGGATAAATATAAATGGGAAATATCTGAGAGACATTTAGGATTTGATGTTGATATAATTATATCAACCGACTGGTTTTGAAATTAATACCAACAAGACAAATATTCCACAATATACGCGAAAAATAACAATTGAAAATGGAATAACATAGAAAGCAAGTAGTACGAAATACCTAGAACAAGAGATGAAATGCGGGAAAGAGAATCAAACGGCGGAGGTTAAAAAAGATAAAACTGGGATGGCCGCCTTTTGGTAGACTTAGCTACATACTTAAACAAAAAATACCCTTACAACTAAAAGTAAAAATCTTCGATCGATACATACTGCCGGTATTAAGGTATGAGACGGATACATGGGGGTGCTAACAAGAGGAATCATATATAAAAGTTACCTACAGAGCTATAAAAAAACGTTACAGATTTCTTTAAAGGACAATAGGAGTAATATTTGAATTAGAAAAAGCACGAAACTGGAAGCTAGCGCTAAGCAAAATTAAATTAAGATAAGAATGGGCAGGCCATGTGACCCAAATGAAAGAGAGATGATGCAACCAAAATAAATTGGAGATCTTGAGGATGAAGTAAAAGTGTAGGAAGGACACAAACTGGGAAAATTGACGATATGCGTAAAGGAGCAAGAACGAAATGGCGTGACAAAGCGAAAAATACGACGAAATGTAAGAAAGATAAAGAGAGCTATAAATATCCGAGAATGCGTAGATCCAGGCTAGGAGTTCTAGAAGAAAAAGAACGAAGAGGAACGTTATGGGTGCCCTTCAACTTCATGCGCAGATAGAAAGATTCAAATAGTGAGCGAAATGGTATGATCAAACAAGAAATTGGGACAAGAGCTGATTATTTACACATCTCCTTCGGTACAGTGCAGACAATTTATTACACGAACTTTGTCACATAACTTTTTGAAGAGTGTTGTAACACGAGATGAACTTTAGATACATGGTAAAGATTCAAAATTCACAAACGGCGAAAAGATCACGCCAATCTAAATCCAACATCAAGCTGAGAGCCCAAAGGTGTTACTGTGAAGTTTGAATACTATCGGGGTGTAGTAGAAAATTTGCGAAATGATGTGCGCCGAAATTCGCATAATTTGACATTCTCTGGTTTCGGGCAGTTTCCAAAGATCAAATTTGATTTGACTCGACAGAAGCACTCAAGAAACATGATTTCCAGAACTGTTTTGAGAAGTGGCATCAAGATTGGAATAAGTGTGAGGCAAGCCAAGGACGGTACTTCGAATATTTATAAATTAATAAACTTTATTAATTCGCCTAGTCATCGTTTTGTTTTCTTGGTGTAATTTTTCTGGTAATACGAGTTAAACTCAAAAGTAAAAAAATACGTTGGTTTTTCGGATGAAAGTTTTTCTCTTACCACCTTACAATAAATTCTTGAAGTGTCGGAGCGAGCTTTTTAGAATAATACTAACACACTGTGTGGGCTCCAGTAAACATATTCGTATGTTTCGTATAATTGGTTTGAGAAGAAAGTGAAAATAAAAAAATATAGAGAAAAAACATGTTTTTCTTATAACTTAAATCTTACAAACACCAAGTAACTTAGTAGCAAAATTTATAAATCAACTAGGTTGTACCTAACACTTTAAATATATTTGTGGTTAACACTTACCGCAGTACGTGTACTGTACACCATTTTTGTTCATTTGCTAGCAGTCTCCCCGTCTTTTTCTTTCGTAATTTTGGCATAATAGACAGTGCATTTTTTCGCAGTCCTTTACCATTACCATACCATCCCCAAAAGAAATTGAAATAATTTAAATAACGGGGTCCCACAAGGAAAAAAGTATCAAGATTTACATGGCAGGTCGCGCTATTCATATATGAATGAGACTCTAAAAAACTATGAAGGCGCTGGAAAACAAAATTACCAAGAAATATGGCCGCAGGGGGTAATAAGTTGATATCATGTTGGCACGCAATGTGTTAATTCATGCTTCATGTGTGACTAATCTAACTTACCATACTGACCTTAAAATTAATGAAGTTGTTATTGAAAGATTACGTAAACAAATATTAAATGGCCATTTAACCGACTTAAGAAATAGTTCTCTATATTCTAATTGCTAATTTTACCAACAGTAATAGTTATTTATGTATTTAGTGTATGACAATTAGTTTTATGGTTTGAGCCCGGATGTTTCAAGACGACGCGTAGTGGAGTCCCGAAAAAATCGGTGATTTTGCTTTTTTTTTGCAAGTTTTCCACAACTTCTCTTCACTGGATTCTATTGCTATGAGTTTATCTTATATGTCATATATGCTGCTTTCATTTGTAGTCAATAAGTTATTAAATTGTAAAGTATCTTCGACAATTTTGTTGCGAATCTACTTCTTCTGGTTTTGGATGACCCTCTTTCTTAGCTTTTTCAAAACCCATAAAAATCTCTTAGTTGATTATTGCTTTTTTAAGTTAAGTGGGTTTACTAAAAATTTGTAATTCAATTATATTCTAAATAAGCAACATTACATAGTTTTAAAACAGTGTCGTTGTAAATTTTAATACAGGCGTTGTAGGGTAAGAATTCAAAATTAGATTAATCAAAGCGGGCAAGAAAAGAAATCGCGTATGTCGCTGCTTGAATTTGTGACATTTTAACTACATGCTATTGCAACTAATCCTTCCAAATATTAATAAAAGCAACTAACTTAATCATTCAAAGCCAGTTTCGTGTAAACTTTGTTTTTTAATTTAAATTATGTAAATAACTAAAAACACTGCTAATAATTGGAAATAACTAGAGCCTCTGTTTATAATGTAATAACTATTTCGTTTCGCTACAAGGCTGCAAAGACAGTTCTCAAAAAAATTTAATCAAAGAAGATGCTGTATGTGGTCACCGCCGACATCTTTTCACAGCCTAACTCTTCTTTTCATGGCATTGAAAACATTGTTTAGCACCCTAAAAGTATTATTTATTTCTTCAATATGGTTCACTATCATCGGTCGAAGGTCATCTAAATTAGCGATAGGGGTTTAAAAAATTTAATTTTCAAGATTTGGCCACAAAAAGAAATCGCAAGGTGTCAAATCGCATGATCTAGGAGGAAATATAACGGGCGTATTTAAAGTTATTATTCGGTAGTCAAAAAATTCCATAATAAAATCCAAAATTTGCCGTATAGTATAAATTCGACCCATCCTGTTGAAAATAACGTTCTGCTAATTCGTCGTCCAATAATTGATTCACAAATGGAGTCACAATTCGTATGCGATATCTTTCAGCATTCAGTCTTCCTACAAATACAAAAAATCTGTATGGTATATAAATGGTAATAAAATAATAGAGTTGTTTGAACTCCACATCCTCATATTCTGTGAATTGGTGTACTCACAATGATGGACCCAACATTCATTAGTACAAAATATTTTTTCAAACACCTCATCATGATTATCGATGTTAAGAAACCACTGACAGAACGCCTGTCTCTGGGGAAAATCATTTGGGACAATTTCATAGAAAGCTTGTAAACGATAGGGATAAAGTTGTAAATCTTGTTAGAAAATATGCTGAAAAGTACTGTAAGAAAGATCGACCTGTTGATGCAATCGTCGAATTAATGTATGCGGTTGATCTTCGATCACTGCTCTCACAGCTTCAATATTTTATTTGTTCCGTACTGTTGTCCATGTCCAGCCAGTACCTGCTTTACAAACTACGCTTCTTGTTTTCCTATAAACGTCCACAATGTGACGAAGAGCCTTACTAAACGTGTCATAGTGAACCGCTACATCTGTAAATTCTTCAATAAAATCGTCAAATGCGTCTCGCACGAAATAGACCCATTCACTATTGATTTTTTGGCCATTTCTGAAGTACATTGGACCGTTTTTGGCCGTCTGTGAAAACTATAACCTAAAATATACAAACTAAAAATTTCGTCGATTTGATAACGTGTTTCACTGGATGTGTATCGAGTTTTGCAACTTTCACTGCTATAAACGACTACTACTTACGGTGTGCACGGTAGTATTCTGTTCACTGTAATAAAACTGCATCAATCCGAGTTTTCGGAACTGTTTTTTTTTTAAGTTCGGTAGAAATGTTTTTAGAGTGTTTCAACAAATCTGTACAGACCTGTCATGGATAATGTACAATTTAGTACTGATAAACCAGAATTATTGCTGAAATCGCTGTGAAAAATAACTTGATACGTTTCAAATCGAGATGACAGTCATAAAGTGACAGTTGTAACTGAATTAATGATAGACATGCAGTGTATAGCTATAAACCGTTCAATAGTTATTTGCCAAGTAGGTAGACATGGAATTTTGTTTTTATGTTTAATAAAACTAAAACTCCCTAGAAACTCTTTCTGACACTTTGTCAGAAGCAGCTGTTATGTACAGGAGGCTCACGAAAGTGTCTAATTTGACATTTTGAAGTTAAACATGCAATGTTGCCAGTCCTTTCATACTTTGTTTGCCACTAGGCATAATATTTATGGACATCGCCGTCATGGATATCTATCTGTCAAACAAATTGTAGTACTAAAGTAAATATGCCAAAAGTCATTAAAGGTGACACAAAACTACAAATTACAAAGGCTTACAGGCATTATAAAGCTGACAGGCCCGACCTCAGTGAAACTGAAATCTTTGCTCGGCTTAGTGACTTTTGGGATGCAAGTATTTATGCATAAAACTTAATTGTTGCTTTAATTTTCGGCTTTGTACTGTTTTAGATATCTGAAAGAACTATTAGAAATATTATGGGGCGGAACAATTTTGAAATTAAACCTTTTGGCCCACGACCTAAAAATGATACATACTATTTGCAACATACGCACTGAAGAAGTAGTTAACAATGCGAGACAAATTGTGCAAGAACAACCACACGTATCTGTTCGCCATTTAGGACAGCAATTAAATGTTTCATATTCAACATCTCATAGGATATTAAGAAGCAATTTGCATTATTTTTCTTACCGGTTGCAAGTGTATCAGGAACTGCTGCCAAACGATTCTCCGGTTAGATTGGAATTTTGTAACTGGTTTATCAAATTTAGGAAATAACGATAATGCGTTTGAGAAAACTTTCTTTACTGATGAGGCATACTTCTATTTATCTGGCTATATTAATTCACAAAGTATGAGGATGTGGAGCGCTGAGAATCCCAATTTTTATGTTGAAGAACCGCTTCACCCACAAAAAATCGGGGTTTGGGCTGCAATTAGTAAAAGAAGAGTTATAGGTCCTATATTTTTTTAAGGTAATTGAGTGCAGTAAAACGATTAAATTTTATTTTAATAGTTCAAATTTTAGGTTTTCTAAATGCACAACCATATCATACTGAAATTTTGTCGCCGTTTTTTGAAGAGTTACGTGACAATGAATTAGAAACGGGTTACGTACTTTCAATAAGATGGGGCATAAATTTACTTAAAGAGTTTTACAAAAACAGAGTTATTAGTCAAAACATGTCTACAGTGTGGCCCCCGAGGTTTTGTAACTTAACTCCCTGTGATTTTCTTCTGTGGCCATATTTAAAAAAAATCCATTCTTCAACTTCCACTGGACAATATTCAGCAGCTTTAACAAAGAAGTACCTAATGGAAAAAATAAAGAAATCAACAATAATGGCGTAATATTAAGATTTGAGAATAGAACGAGTTAAGGAGTTTACTTTCTTAGGAACATTAATCTCTGAAAACTTAAATTACACACAAGGAATTAAATCAAGGTTAATAAAAGCATCGAGATGTCCGGGCGCGTTAAATAGTATAATGTCCTTAAGACAAATGTCGCGAAATGCAAAACTACGACTTATAAGACTGTAATTCGACCCACAGCTACGTACACATGTGAAACATGGACGATGAATGTGGCAGACCAAGATACGATAAGTAGGTGGGAGAGAAAAATGCGGAGAAAAATATTTGGAGGGACTCGGACGGATGATGGTTGGAGAAGACTTACAAACGAAGAGGTACAAAAGAAGTATGGAGAGCCAAATATAGTAGACTTCATTAAAGCTCGAAGGTTAAGATGGTTTGGGCATATATGGAGAATGCCAGATGGAAGAGCTACTAAGATAGTATTGGAAGGCAGAGCGCAAGAAACTAGAAGGAAGAAGAAGCGACCAACGAATAGGTGGAAGGAGGCAGTAATGGAAGACATAGCAAGGAAAGGAATAGAAGACTGGAGAAATAAAATCATCAATAAGGGACAATGGAGACACATTGTTATGCAATGGGCCTAAAGTGGCTTGTAAAAGCTTTATTTATACTGAAAAAATACATAAATTGTAATATTTAAATATTTTTGTATACAATTTATAATTACAATAAAAAAACGACTTTCATTATACCATTACGCCTACTCAACAAAGTATGAAACGTATTCAGAATCAGCAATTTGTCTTTCATGAAATTTATCTTAACCAATACTAAAAGTGGCACAAAATCCAAAACCAAATCTGGCAACCACGTTTTGTACATTAACATAAAATTATCATTTTATATAAAATGAGCATAACCTAACTTTTGTTAATGACTGACAGCATATTTACAGGGTGAAATTCATCACCCTAACATGGCCTCCTATCTGGCAAATAACTATTGAACGGTTTATAGGTGATTTTCCAGTTGAATACTTCTAAAGTGGGTTTCTTTTGTTTTTTTTTCTATTTTTTTTATTAACTCCTATTTTAAATAGAACACCTGGTATATTATTACATTTTTGAATTCACCTTAAAATTCTAGAGAAAATTTGTCTCTTCAACTAACGCTCTATTTTGTACCGTTTTTGTAGAATTTGTAATTTTTGAAAATTTTTGACAAATGCTTAAAAATTAAAAATCAAATTTTTGGCTAATTATAAGATCACTGTAAAAGGAAGTTGTGTGAGTGTATCACACCAGATTTTTTTATGCTAAAGTCGACACTCAATATTAAACATAATATCAATATTGAAAATTACACGAAGCTGATTACATTCTTAAAAAGAACGAGAGATGGGTATGTGCCAAACAAATCTAAAACTTAAGAGATTGAGGAAATTGAAAAATTTATAAATGAGGCTTCAAATGAGATCTAGCTCATGATGAAAGTAAGTACTTATTTTCATTTAACTCAACTGACCTAATTTTAACGCCTTCATTTTAGGCAGCTTTAATAATCGGCCTTTGTGCGGCATGTCGCAGAGATGAGTTGGCAAATATGAAACTGTAATGTAATAATTACTACAATTGCAGACACCAAAACCAAAAAGCCCCGTACTTCTTGCATAACAGAAGCTAGATGGATAGATATTATTAAAAGGTACATATCTTTAAGAGGTGGAAGTGAACTTTCACGATTTTTTTTATTTTATTAAAAAAATAAGTGTACAAAACATGTGGGTATCCACTCCTTTGGCAGTATGCCTTCTAAAATAGTTACTTTTTTAAATTTAGAAAATCCTGTACAATATTCGTTTTCGCAGAAGTAGTGCGACAGTATTGGCAGGCCAAGGAGCAGATAAACAACATTGAAAGGCCGCGGTGGGTGAATAAGCACTACAGTTGCCGAAGGCTACATAGTCAGCCAAAGTAATTCAGTACCACCTCCAATGCTTCAATCAACTGTATCACAAACATTGCCGAGAGTTGTCAGGTACATTCGAGCCCTGAAGATGTCCAGAATATACAAAATTCTTCTAATATTCATCATATAAAATTAAATAATTTCTATTTTCCCAGTATAAATATCTCAAATTGTGAAAACTGCACCTTAAATTTTAATTTCAATAAGTAATTGACTAGCCTATTATGTTGTTTAATTATTACGTTACTTGTTACTTCTTTAATAAAGTTACTTCGTTGTGACGTCACTATAACCTGAAAATCAAAGCACATTTAATAATTTTTTAGAAATTCAATTATACTTACATTTAATACCCATTGTTTTCAAATCGAATTGTGCAGCTGTAAGTATCAGTACAGTTATCTATCCTTACAATTTGGGCAAAAGAAAAGATTGCAGCTAACCCATTAATGTAAGGTGGAGCTGTTTAACCGCTGAAGGTACCATGGGGGACAATAAATTTAGGCCGGCCTGTCATTCGCTTGACATCTACTACTACTACTACTTATGTCCAACTAACCTCAATTTTGATTTTTCCGGCCTAAATTTATTGTCCTTCATGGTACCTTCAGCAGTTAAACAGCTCCACCTTACATTGATCATTACAGCTAGAGACAAACACATAAATTCATCACAGGATGCTTGCACAAGTCATAAAGAAACAAAGATAACTTAGAATATCCGTCTATTGCTTAAAATAAACAAAATGAGTGTACAGGTACAACTCAAGTAGTATTTCCTTAAATTAAAGTAACAAGCAAACGCGATAAACGTATTACAATATATCATTGAAGGCGTATTACGTGCTAAAATTTAAGACACAAGTGTCAATATAAAATTACAGCGTTTGATTACGGTTATGGCGTCACTCCGCACACTGTGAAAGGAGAAGCTACACAAATTCTAGCATAACACTACAGTAAAACTAATACAATACCTGGTGGTTAATCGTCGAGCTTGGTGTTGATGTCCAGAGGGAGAGCCGTCCTTCAGGAACGCTGAGGTAGGCGGTCAAAATGGACAACGCAAAATGCGTGAAGTTTGCGATTAGAAAGGTGCCCCAGGAAGGGCACTCACAACACGATGATGACAGCATACAAAACCATGCATAAGCAATTACAGCGAGAGCACGTAATGACAATTTGTGCCCCGTAACAAAACTTAGGTATCTTCAAGCCGTTTTTTTTTTAAATCCGCAACAACGGTGAATGCATAACTTATGCGACGACACGATACAACAACAACAAACTGAATGATACCATTTATGCTAGACAGAAACATATGATCACTTTCCCTGACTGGTTATCACCGTGTCTTCGACACTTGATGCACCACTGCACTGCTCGACAGTTAGAACTCAAATCACCCACAATTCCGCTTGATTACGTAAGGTCAACTGCCACGAGAAAATAAGAAACGCTACGAAAAATGAGGAGGGAGGCACATGGGCAGGATGCCAATGCGCTCCGTAAAATGTACAGCTGCACGAACACATGGT
This sequence comes from Agriotes lineatus, assembly GCA_940337035.1. Lineage (NCBI taxonomy): Eukaryota > Metazoa > Arthropoda > Insecta > Coleoptera > Elateridae > Agriotes > Agriotes lineatus. Next base: position 65,661 of record CALNHX010002748.1, on the reverse strand, counting down.
TAACTGTCTCGATAAACTACAGGGTTGTGAGGCAAATACGTTTGCGCTCTCTCTTCCACTCAAATAACCGATTCATTGTAACGCCGCTTTGCGGTAGCAACTTTTGCGCAAAGCAACGGACTGCTGTAGGATTGAAACAGACTATACTGATGCATGGGGAAGAGATTGCAGGTAACCACATGACGAGCGGTCTAAATTCGTAAAGGAAACGCGAGATTTTCACCTGGCCTTAAGTAGGAAGTTGAAATTCGGAATATCAATTTCATTTACAAATCGGGCCAAACCATCAGGGTTTTTTAAAATTCACTCTCCAAAGGGGTTGAATTTGGTAGGTGGGTTTTTCTAAAGATCGCCATAAAGAGGGTAAGTACTACTGTAGGTAAGAAGTTGAAATTCGGAATATCAGTTCCATTTACAGATCAGGTCAAACCATTTTCAGGGTTTTTTGGAATTCATTCCCAAACGGGTTAAATGTGGTAATGTTTTTATAAAGATCTTGACAAAACGGAAACTACTCCAGGTAGGACGTTTAACTATCGCAAATCGGTTCCTTCTACAAATCTGGTCAAACCGTCTTCAGTTTTTTTTGTTGTTCACTCCCCAAAGGGGTTAAGTGAACGTAGATGTGTTTTTCCAAAGATCGTCACCAAGCGGGAACTACTGCTAGTAACAAATTGAAATTCAGCATATCAATTCCTTTTACAAATCGGGTCAAACCACTTTCAGGGTTTTTGAGAAGTCACTCACCAAAATGATTAAAGGATAGATGTGCTTTTCTAAAGCATACGAAGCAGGTAACTGTTGCAGATACAAAGCTGAAATTTGGCAAATCAAATCCTTTTACAAATCGAGTCACAGTGTTTTCTGGGATATTCAGAATTCATCCCCAAAGAAGTTAAATGGGGCGGATGTACTTTTCTAAAGATCGCCATGGCACAGGAAGTACTGCAGGTAGGAACTTGAAATTTAGCAAATCAGTTCTTCAGGGTTTTTCGGAATTCGCCCCCCAACGGAGTTAAATGAGATAGATTTGTTTTTGTAAAGATCACCATAGCGAGGTAATTACTGAAGGTAGGAAGTCAATTTTATTGGGAACAGCTTTAATCACAAGATTGTTTTTGCAAAATGCAAACCATTTGTGTTGCTTGGCAGTTATGATTAAGCTTACGATTTACACTACTTAATTTGTTTTTAGTGAATGTGTGTGCTGCTGTGTGTTCATTATTTGTTAGGGATTATACAGGTTTACTACACAATTGCAAGTATTTGGACTTTAATGTTTTAGTTTGATTTGGATATTATACGCCTTGATTTCCTGCAATCTCCTAACACTTGGGATTTGATTTTGGAAATTTGATACTTTGCTTTTGAAATTAGAATTTTGGCAGAATCTCTTGGTGAATGGTATGGAGATTCCATGTCAAGTAATGAGAATGCCTGGCGCTGGGGGATGCCTCATTTATTTCCTGTCTTTCACCATGTTTCGTCCACATGTAATAGGGCATTAGATTAGATCATGAGTTGTAGACCACGTAGTCTTGCACTGGAAGACGTTTCAGGTTGCAAGTTCCGATCAGCATCAAGACAACTACCCCAACAGGCAGGGCCGTAACTAGGTATAGGCCAAGTAGGCTCCCGCCTAGAGGCGGATGCGGCAAGGGGCGCCAAAATAGCACTGAAAAAGAATTCTTCTCATACTAATAAAAAAAAAATAAACAAGTGGGCGATTTTACAAACAAATTAATTTGTAATATTAACGATTTTAGTCTAGATAATGTTATAAATTTTTTCGCATTGTTAAAACTGACTAATACAGCAGTGACAACAAACTACCTTACATTTTAAACAACTGTTGGAACGGGCTCACTGATTGCACATATTACATATAAATTACATTCAGCTCTCTGGGCTCATCGCTGGTACAGTGGCCCATTGCAACAATCAGCAGAACACCACAGACCGATTTTGGGAGTTTACTTGTTCTACTAATATAGCATTTTTCTCTATCACTTTCCGCTACAATTTGTCTAATTTAAGATATTTCTGCGACCCTACACGACAGCAGCTTCTATAAAAAAAGGCATGATCTAAATCGGCATGATGCAAGGCTCATACTAGGTGTCGACAGAAAAAGTTTCACGTTTTAAATATTATATCAATTACTACAACACACGTGGCAGTGTGGCTGCGAGTACAGAACCTTATTCTACTTTCATATGTTACTACGCATAATAATATGTAATTATTATTTGTTCATATTGTATTATTATAACATATTGACATGTCTTTACTAGATTTTGAGTATGAGCACACGACATAGGTGGTCTTATTCCATGTAAATAATTTTTGCATTTTTAAAACTGACTAGTACTTAAAAAAGTTAACAAACAAAATGTTTTCAACGTCTCATACGAAAAGCTTGCTGCAAGGAAAAAACTTTTGCTAGATCGAATTATGGTAAAAGGGTCTTTAAAATTATCGAGAAAATAAGTAAAAAATAGCTCAATGCTGCTAATAATACTGAAGCACTTAGTAATGCGAATTATATGAATTTGGAAATTTAAAAGTGGGATTCGAACTCGTGTTCACTGAATACTTATGCTTATCGTTGTGTTGTAAATGACCCAGCGGCGTTCTGATTTTGGGCGAAATGTGCCCGGTCGGTGCCGATGAAATGGTGACGCAGAGACGCAGCTACACCACATGTTTATAAAGGGCGTTTTTTTTTAGAGGCACAAAACTTTAAATTGAAATAAAACACAGAAAAATGTTTTTAATATCCATGAAATTGGCTTTATTTGAAAGATAATTTTATGGCATTACTGTTTGAATATGATTTCGAGCATGTGACCGCCGCGGCTGCACGTACATGACGTAATCTGAAGGTCACACACTCTTCGCAGTAAATCAGGCTGTATTTCGGCAATAACGCGTCGAATGTTGGCTTCCAAGTGCTCAATTGTTTCCGGTTTATCGGCGTAGACTTGCGACTTTACATATCCCCAAAGAAAATAATCTAATGGCGTCAAATCGCACGAACGAGTTGGTCAGTTAACAGATCCATTTCGTAGATCTGTTAACTGGCCACACCGTTTGTGCAATTTGACGCCATTAGATTATTTTCTTTGGGGATATGTAAAGTCGCAAGTCTACGCCGATAAACCGGAAAAGATTGAGCACTTGGAAGCCAACATTCGACGCGTTATTGCCGAAATACAGCCTGATTTACTAAGAGTGTGTGAAAACTGGACCTACAGATTACGTCATGTACGCGCCAGCCGTGGCGGTCACATTCCCGAAATCATATTCAAACAGTAATGCCATAAAATCATCTTTCAAATAAAGCCAATTTCATGAATATTAAAAACATTTTTCTGTGTTTTATTTCAATTTAAAGTTCTCCGCCTCTAAAAAAACTCTATATATAGGCATTTGTAAAATGTTCTACTGACTACATAATAATATGTACTTTTTACTTCCCTCTTTTAAAAGACAAAGGTAGTACATATTGTAATCACAAAACATCACTTTCCAAGGTTTCTTCAGATCTGCACGTTGCAGGGTCCTTAGATGACGAAAAACAGGTTTTCTCAATTCTGTGTAATATTTTGCACATAACTCAGATTTTTACCCTTGAAGAAAAAGAGCATATTGTGGACCCAACATAGAGTGAGCACCATAAAAAATAAATTTTAAGTTATTTTTGCTTTACATTAGAAATAGATAAAAGTAATAATTTGCACGTAGTTCAGGCTTTATACTTGGCGAAAATGGTTACAGGGTAAATGTAAAAAGAGTCAAGAAGGGGCAAGAGTAGTGTGTTCAGTTTAATATAACCGCGATCCCAGAGATCCTGGATGGTCTAGTGTTTTATTGTTCAGTATTATTATGTTCCTTTGCTTTTTAAAATTGTTTAGTGTCACAACATCCACTTGCAAGAGAAGTTCTTAGTAAAGCTTTTTACAGATTTTTTAAATTAGAATTATGGTTTATATTCTTGTTTTCTGCTCCTATTTTATTTGTGTTGTATTTTATTATGTTAATATTTAGCTGTTTATTTTTAAAGCTTTTGAATAAAAAATGTTGGATTTATTTTTGAATAGTTACCTGTGTGTTTTGAATACATTACATCATATATCCGGAGATAAATGTAGAAGTCATACAGAAAATTTAGTATTTTTTGTCACCTCTATCGTTAGTGCACTGAGGGGCGCAAGAATGTTGGCTTGCCTACAATAAAAGTGTGTCTAGTTACGGCCTTGCCAACAGTGAGGCGAGGGGGCAACAAAAGTTTGGTCATTTTGGACGTTCACTCTTTCTAATACTATTAATGTGACTTCCATTTTCTAAATACCCAAGCCCCTGTTCGCCATTTGTTAGACCGACTTCTTACCACATATTGCAACCAAGCAGTAGATATTTTGAAGGCCATTGCCCACTGCAAAGCATGGGTACTCTTGCTAGTTTTATAGAAAAAGAGTGAGTTTAATTAATAACGATTCGACTCAATCACCTCTATTATTAACATCTACTACAAACAAAGTCACAGTACTTGGAATCCAGATCATTACACTGTCAAAAACTAATAAAAGACATTATATTTCAAAATGTTCTATTAGATAAGTAGATGAGCAATACAAGTAATTAAATGTACACACTGATTTAAAATTGCAATTACTAAAAATGGCACAGTATATTACCATATAAATATCACAATAAATAACTATAGTATGTAGGTACTACGAATGCTATTAAAAAAATAAATAAGGATAAATAAGGACTAAATATTTTTGCTATGTTAGATGTTTAAATATAATGTAAATGGTGTAAAAAAAATATGGTTTGTGAATTTTACCATAGAATCAATGACAGCTAATTAGTTAGGCTAATTCATTTTAACATTGCATCACTAAGAAAACAATAATAATTTATGATGTACAGTGAATCAAGGTAATATATTTTGAAACTGCCACCAGTTACAACTGAAACAGAAGAGAGATAAGGGTCTAAGTGTGCTTTTTCATATTCTGATTAAGTGTTGTTTTGATGTCATAATTCGTTGCAGCGCAATTTAATGTAATAGTTATTTATTATACTTGTCTTATTAGGCATGAAAGACAAATTTAGGCCAACGGTAAAGTGTTTAATTTTTCTTAATTGTCTTAGATGCCAATAAGATCAAGTAAGTAGTCATAATATATCTAACATCAGTATAATCACGTCATCATAATACATGGGTTGTGGATAAAATTTCTTAAACAGCACTTTCAACATTATACAAGTAATTACAATACAAGACAATATTATTAATAACAATACGACACTGTCAACAGAATGAAGGGGAAATTGGAGTTGTCTCAAAGAGGCACGAAAAAGCAACAATTGAATATTTAATCTTCAGCTTACAACTTTTGTGTCCAACAAGAGGGAAGTGTCGTATCTATAATCCATTCAGGAAACTCCCGTGACATAAAAGTCACTATCCGTTGGTTAATATGGAAATCGCTAGTAGGGTGTCAGTAATTTTTGCATTTTATGTTGACGTCATTTTCAATTTAATTTTCAAGTTTTTGTTTTTTACTTTCATTTTGACATTTGAATTATTGAAGTACATTTTGACTAATATAGTTGTATATATAGTACAAGATTACTTATTAAAGTTATTAATAGATCATGTTTTTACTTTGTTTCACTAAAACTACGATTCATATTTTAGTTTAGTAAAATAACAAATCATTTGTCATAACCTTACTTACAAGTTTGACGCTACTGACCGTTAAGCACAATCAGCTGAAATAGTAGGTACTTAGTACTTATCAAGTACACTTAAAATTTTGCATTTGGCACTGTAAATGTCACGGGAGTTTCCTAAATGGATTATATGTGAGATATGTATCTTTAAGAATTTGCAAGAAAGTGCAGGAAGTAAAGGCCATTCATTATTTCAGGGCGATTTGACATTAAATATTAAGGTTAGATATGCTTTATCAATGTTGAATCTGCCCAGAGTGCCTGGGACAGTGACTTGTGTGGTCCTTTTACGCTTGACCACCAGATGGCAGAACAAAGAGTAAGTTAAACAAGCTCCGTCAATCTCAGTAGCCTTCCAAAAGGAGGTCATCTCAAAGCCGCCATTTTCAGGCCCAATTAATGTTGGTAGTACGTCTTACACCATATATTATTTAGGGACATTTTGTAGTTGGTAATGAAAACCCGTGATAGTAATTTTACCAGTGTCAGTTTGACAATTAACTTAATTAATAATAAGTGGAACAAAATGGATACAAAGTGTTGTAAAGAACGTTCTTTTAAATTTGACGTCGAAGTTGGCGCTGAAGAGTTCATTGTGAACGTACCACATCAGCTGTTTCAACCGAACGTCACTTTGCATTTGTTGTCATTTAGTAAATTGTGTATTCCGTTAGAGAAATATCTACGTAAGTAGAGTACAGTTTGTTTTAATAATTTTAACTAAAACAGAATCTTTCTTTAGGGAACATCAGCTTCTCTAGACAGACAGGCATATTCTATAATCTCTACCTGTCAGTTATTTGTGTTTGGTAATGTAACCTATTCAACCTACAACAATTACATAAATCTGATTATCCTCAGCATGTTCCTAAATATCCTCAACCTAGATGGATACATTAATTCTCAAAACATGAGTTGGTGGAGTTCGGAGAAGCCTAATTTTATGGTAGAGACACTTCTTCATCCTTAAAAAAATAGGAGTGTGGGCTGCTATTTCAAGGTGTAGAATAATTGGACCATTTTTTGAAGGTCAAAGTAAGACAAAAGTGTTTATTTGTTGAAAAATCAATGAAGAGTTTTTTCCAACAAGATAAGGCCACTGCGCACACAACATATACGAGAATTTTTTGACAGACGGATTATTAGTCGAAACACACCAATACCTTATCCTGCCAGATCTTGCAAACTCACGCCAAGAAATGTTTTTCTGTGGCCGCATTTAAAGAACTCAATTTTTCAGCAACCAATACATAACCTAAATGAAATGTGGCACAGAATATTGGAGAAAATGAGTTAAATTAATAACAATCCGAATATATTAATAAAGGTCAGCAATAGGATTGTTCGAAGAGTTTGAGCGTGTATGAGTGAAGGCGGTGAACATTTGTTATAAATTCTTTTTTATTGCAATGAATTATAGTTAAGTTATTACCATTTAATGGAAATGTAGTGTTTTAAAGTTAGTTTTAAATGTTTGCATTTGAATGCTTTCTTGTTAAATCTGCTTATAAAAGTAGAGTTAGGTATGTTTTGTGATAGGACTTTTCAGTGCGAACTGCGACGTCAAATTTAAATGAGCACCCAATATATGGCATCATTAGCGACATGGGAAGAAAAAATGAAACGATTTAGAAATACGTATAGGTGAATACATAAAAAAAATAAGTTGCACATTCAACATGAACGAATGGAAATTTGCTTTTGCAGAGACGCCTCATGTACTAAAAAAATTAAGAACCAATCTGATGACACTTGAACAAAATTCCCAATCATGCTGGAGTAAAATATAAACTTCCTTATAATAAAGTGCATTTGAAGTTCAAAACAAATTCAATTTAAAATTGACCTCCTTTTCGAAGGTCACTGAGATTGACAAACCTTGTAAGTTAATAGCTATTTAAGTAACAAGGAATGTAAGGACCTATTAACATTTGAGGTAGGCAAGTACGAGCCAAGGCATAGCCGCGGCTTGTTGCCTGCTGAGGGACTTGTGGGAAATTTAGAGCACTCTGTTTTGCACTGTGCTTTAAACATTTCCTTGTCTTATAATTTACTGTTTATGCTGTTAATATATAAATAACTAAAAAAAATATAAATGATTATATAATGCCAACGAACTAATTTTTTATATGAATAAAGGTTTATATGGTTACAGTCGCTGGTGATTTATAAGTATGGTCATTAAATTAAATGGGTGTATACCGACCTCAGTAGAAGCACTACATTGCAATAAAAATTAATCAGTTTGAGAAAAAAACATCGCATCGGGTCTGGTGCAGACTTTTGAGAACCACTAGCTAAATCAGTAAGAGTACATTAACCCAATGCACCAAATGTGATTGAAATATCCAAATAAGGGTTTTTTGCTCCTGCATTTTATCTAAATTCGGATTTATCGCAACCACCTGTGCAAACTTAAGTTCATAGAAATTCATTCCAGTGACCATCAATCAGTGTAAGCAATTAAATGTTTTAATTTTTTGTGGAATTACTATTAATTTCTTACACAGTTTATTATGCAAAGTTGTTCTGTTTTATGTCCTCTATTCTTAATTTTAATTACGATACTTATAAATCACACTGTATACACTAACATTAACACCCGTATTCATAGTCGTTCGCCAGCGGCTCGCCGGAGTTTCGCTATGAATAGTATGTTGGCGGCACTGTACGTGTATGTCAAACTCGAGGTTATCAGGTTAGATTTTGTGTCAGTTTCTGTCAAAATTGACGGAAAATCTAACCTGATAACTTCAAATTTGACATAGACGTACAGTGCCGCCAACATACTATTCATAACGAAATTCCGGCGAGTCGCCGGCGAGCCGCTGGCGAACGACTATGAATACGGGTGTAAGAGTCTGGCCATACATGGTATTGATTTTTGTTTCAATGTCACTGTCAGTTTAAAATTCAAAATATTTTTTTAGTTTGATGGAGTTTTTTTAATGGGTTTAATTCGCAATTTTTGCAACACCCTGTATAGTAATAAGAGCAATTTTACATAAAATTATAAAACAAAGGTAGAGGTAATAGATATTTATGCATTAAAAGAGATATGAATATGTTTTTTCCCTGAGGTTGAGATGGTTACAGACCGTGGGCCTCTGGCCCGAGGTATGTAAGGTATGTATGGTTGCTGAAGCGTTTGTAGTTGTATGGTTACCATGCGCTGCAGGAAGAAACAATTTGAAAAATCCCTAAGGAGTTATGAGTAGCTTTTCATATTTTGTACCTATGACAAAATGAGCAATATTATGTTGCTAGTAAATAAATTGTAATTTATTATACAATCAATTGTGTAAAGAATAGAAGTTGAAACGTTCCCAGAAATGCGCAGTCGTTGAGAAAGTAGAGGGGAGATGTCAACCAATCCCCAATGCACCTACTCAGGAAATTCATCATGGTGTAACCATGGCTGCGATCATATATTGTTGCTGACACTGTCAGTCGATGTCAAATTCGAGGTTAGCAGGTTAGGTTTTTCGTCAGTCTGACACAGACGCAAAACCAAACCTCGAATTTCACATAGACAGCATCTTCAACAATACACTTCAGTACTACCAATCGTGCCCTTTGTGGGCGCATTTCTTATTGGTTGAATTTGAGGCTCCGCCCACAATGCATCCATTCTGCGGAACGTTACATATTGTATTTGCACCGTGATACAATCTATATTTTGCCAACATGACTCGGAGCAGGCTGTGACTTCTAATATTATTTACAGCATACTAACCTAACCTTAAAAATTTCCCTAACGTCACTTTTGACTGTTGTCAAAAGTTACTTGTAAAATATAGGTACCTTCAAAATAGCAAAAAGCTAACAAAATACACTAAGCTTGGGCTTTTTTTCCATTTTGAGGGTATATTTTACAAAATGTAATAACTTTTGCAGTTTCCAAACAACTGACAAAAGTGAAAAGGTTAGATTAGTACGAGCCCTAACCACTATATATTCGGCCATTTCAATGATTTTACTCTACTAACGTTAAAACAGGATTTTATGAGTGGACGGAGAACAACTAAGGCACCGCATTTGCTTTTCCGTTAAAAAGATTATTACATATCTTCTAAATTTTTTAGGTTTTTATTTTTGAAAAGTTGAACAACGTTTTTTGTTCAATCATAAAACTCTGTTTTTACGTGTAGGAAATAAAATTATTGAAATGGCCGAATATATAGTGGTTAGGGCTCGTATATTGTAAAAAATATTAGAAGTAACAGACTGCTCTGAGTCATGTTGAAAAAGAATAAGACTGTACATTATTTACTATAATCTGAAATCTTATATGTACTTAAGTACAACGGAATAAGCCCTTGGATCCACAAATCAAGGACCATGTGATTTAGTAACAATATATTTAATTTGTTTTTCCATTGATCGTTTATTTATGGGTTTCATTAATGTATAGAGAATCGTCTATTAATGACCCTTATTAATGAATGATTTTTTATTAAAGAAAGATTTTTTAAAATCTGTTTATGTTGGTGGTACTGTAAGTCTATGTCAAATTGGAGGTTAGCAGGTTAGGTTTTGCGTCAGTTCTGATCTACTCCCGTCCTCAGGTGAATGAACTCCTGGTTAGTCCTGAGAAGGACTGATCTCTTGTACGTTTTTTATCACATACACTATTGCCAGAAACTCCCGAAACGTTGTGTGATAAACACTCGAAACAGTGGAAAAAGTCCGATAAAACATATTGTGTCTCTACTTGTTTGATTTATGTACGCTGTGGCAACTTTGCATTTGAAGGTGTTTTGTCATGTTTTCTAACATAAATGATTTGGAAATCATAACCTCAAATAAAAACCTCGTTCAGACACAACAAAATAATTTTACACAGCTGAATTGGGGTAACTTCCATGTCCAACCTTCATGCGAACAGAGTATATGTAACTGATATTGAATAGTAATAAGAGGTATTGTTATTTTTCAATTTATGTTTATATTCTTTGCCCCGTTTGAAATTTTAATTCCTATTTTGCACAATTCAGCAGATTGTTTAAACTAAATGTTACTTTTCGAATGTCTTTCCTAAATTTTCTTTTACAAATCTTCCTTAAATATTTATGCTCCAAAAGCATGGCTGAAACTGACTCCTTTCGAATTATATTTTTATTGCCGACTTTGCTTAAAATGTTCAATATTTTGTCAACTGACACTAGAAAATATTTATGTAGGTACCAAATACGAGATAAATAATTGGTGTTTTGGTTTTTTACTCTGTAAATACGTCTTTCACATTGACACTCGAAAGGGACATTGACATAAGAGCACTTCAATACACCAAAGTTTTTAAAATTCGGCCTACTTTGTAATATTCTATAATTAGGAATTTTTCCGATTTTATTTTGTTTTTATCAAATTTGTTTATTTCTTAAATATTTGTGTTTTACATAATCTGTATGTGTTCCACTGCATTAAAAAAAAGTAAAGGAAGCATGTTTTTTTAATCTTTAAAGCGATTCCCTATCCGACAATAATTTTCATTGCTTGCTTGCTTGACGCCACTTTGAGAGCAAACCCGTGGGCCGAATTGGCTGATTTTGGTGTCAATCGACTCAGGGCGACGCAAGTAAGCCAGTAGTAGGGTTTTCAAATTTTTATAAGTGACATTTTTTATGTGTATTTTCTAACCTCAAAATTAACTCGACACACAAAATGGATCACTCTTGTACAAATTGCATTAAATGAATTATTTCGCGCCCAATTTGGGTGCAAAAAGCTAGTAATCCAAATAATTTGCCAATTTGAACACCTTGTAGACCTAATTAGTTCATATTATCAAGACTGTACTATATATTGCAAATACAAAATTACTAGGAAGCAACACAGTGAGCAATTCTTGATCACCCTGTAAAATTTTGTGTCAAAATTTGCAGGTATTTCATGTTGTCAAATCGTTATGAAATAGTGAATGAGCTTCACTTTCACTATAAAAGACACACTTAGACTATTGCGCTTTTAATTCCTTCAATTTCACGATTTATCTACTTAAAAAAATAAAAAATATTAAAATAAATAACTCACTCGTCATTTTAAATAAAAAGAAAATTTGTACCAATATCATTGGGATAATTAAAAAACGCGCTTGGTTCCACATTTTCATATAAATTTGAAACACTTCTGCTTGTCATGTGGAATACGAGTCTTAAACAGTATGGAATCGGCCCGATACTGAGTGTTCAGTAATGGCGTATATCCAAATACCTGCAAAGTAATTTTCTTGCAATCGCTTATATCTTATCAATTTAAAATTCTTACCTGTGTAAAGAAATTTATGCACTTGTGCCTCTCCTGAAAGTGGGTATCGTCCTCCGACAAGCTCTGCGGACAACCCGGGCACCTGAAAGTCCACCTCGACGTCACTTTAACAGGTGGCTGCCTAGTGATGTGGCTAACTAAAAAGTTCATTGCGATATCTTCACAATTCATGTACTCGTCTACCTTGTCCCTGATGGCCTGAGGCAGCCACTTCCAGTACAAATGGAAATAGTGGCGGTGTATGAATGCTGCTCCAGTTAATACCATGCTCAATTCGCAACTATAATTCGAGTTGTATAACCAACTGTTGGCAGTGTTTAAGTCCCAAGCATGGTAGCGCCCCGGAAAGCCTACAATTCGATCCCGGTGCTCGCGCCATACCCGAAATCCAAACAAAATTTCGTCGTGCCGCAGGTGAGCATCATCATCAACAGATAAAACCGCCTCTGTTTTTAAATTATCAAGCGGTAGAAACCTATTATTCAAGGAATTCCTGGCGGCTTTAACTATGTGCAACGGAGCCCCAATATCAGGCCACCGCAGCTCTGGACTAGGGGGCTTTGGAGAATTCCAGACGACCACAACAGAATTCAAGTACGGGAGGCCTCGTAAACGCGCTATGGAATCCAAAAGCACTTGCTCACGTTCATAAGTCAATAAAAGCACAGTAAACTGTTCACGGGGGTTATTTCCACCTAGAGCCTCGGAAAATTCTTTACCGGCGCCTCCCTGACCTTGCCCAATTGGCCGAAAACCACGGCCTGAACCCAGGAACTTTGCATCGGACGGCAAGAGGGGATCCGTGGGCAGAGTGGGATACAAGTGGAAAGGGTCCCCCCAGTCGTTCCAGATCTCGTAGCCCTGCGTCAGCAGCAGGCTGTAGTTGCGGCGGTAAGCTGGGCTATTGTACGGTGGCTCCAATGGCCCCAGACTCTCGTCCTGCTCCCCATCTACGTTCACGATCACTTGCATCGGCTGAAAGGTCTCGTTAAATACCGACACTGCGGGGACGCTCTCGACAGGCAGCGGAGGAATGTTGAGTCGGTCTCTCAAGACGGCCACTATGGTGTCCAAGGTGCTTTGCACCGACGCCAAATACTTCTCCCACATCAAACGCCCTTGCCTACGCATCACTAGCAAATCTGAGTCGGGAATAGTGCGCAACAAAAAGTGAAGTTCGGTGATCCGAACTCTCGGGAGAAACAAGCAAATCCTTTTCCAATGGATCACTTCATCATAGGCCAAGCGCACTTGATCGCCCCCGAGTATCACCGGAATTGCACCTGATCGCAACGCCTCGTACATACGAGCCTGCAGAAGGGTAGTCGAAATGAACTCCGGCATAGCTGGGGCGAAAATTAAAACGAACGTCGAGTCCTTCAGAATCGACCGGCGTGAGCTGTCGGTTCCACACAGGGCCCAATCTTGAAGTCCCGTGTTTATATTGTCATCGCTGGCTGGCACACACTCGAACTCGAAATAGAACTTATCTGCCGTGCTACTTTTCTCCATCTCCTTCAGGTGCTCGATTATGAACCGGTCCAGTTCGAAGTAGGTTCCTACGTTGGCCAAATCCGAGTCGTCCAGGCCATAATTGTTCGTGGGGCTGCCATAATTATTGTTGTTGTTCCTGATTTCCCCTTGAAATGAGAGTAGATACTTGCGACGTGCAGGCAACATGGGGGCACACTCTTGCCAAACATCTCCACCTAGGAATTTACAAGCTTAGTTTCAATTGCTCATTTTAACAAGCATATTTTCTTAGTTATAGGGTTGATTATGTAAGTGTTTTTTATAGCTTTCAAAGGTGGCCAGAAACAAATGAAATAATCTAACAATCTAAAGTAAGGCTACTGATTCAAACTGATAAATCTGGCGACGTGTTACTTGATTCGCATTTGGCTAACCCAATAATTTTAACTACACATAATTTTTAATTGTGTAGTGACGGTTACATTTCTATACTATATTTTTAAATGCAGTGGACAAAGTCATGCAACTCAAAATACTATTTCCAATGCAATCTAGATTCAACAATTTTATTTTTAATGGATGTACTCCAGGAAGGCATGAAAAAATACAGGGTCTGGCAACAATGCAGAGGTGGAAGATATTTCTACAGTTACACAAGTATCGTGTATATAAATGATGTAGGAATGAAGGTGATGCATATTACTAAATAGTTTTGATTATACGGGGCAATTCGTGCCACCTGTATTAATATATATTTTTTTTTATATACATTGCTAGCAATAAGCCTAACCGTATCCTTGATGTTCTAGCATGTTAAGCTAGCACGCCATATAAGTAGCTGAATTGTGTTAAGTGGACAACGCTTCAATGCTAGTGTAAATGTGAGTAAATGCGCAATAACAGCTAATTCGGAATGCCAAGTGATAAAGAAATCGCAGCGTTGCAGTTATGAAGAACTGCACTGATGTCTTGAACCCGTGGGAATTCAGTCGCACCTAAGCTTTTAAGAAGTGCGTAGCGACATCCAAGCCAAGGTTGCGAGCAGGCAGGCGACTCGTGCTTTACGCAAATTGTGAATGTTTGGCCTGCAGCAATCGCCGCCGACTCAAGAAGGCTCCTGAGCGCCAAAATACGTCTGCGAGAGGATCCAATTACCTGGGTGGCCCAACAAAAGGTTTGCTGCATCTTCCCACAGAAGAAAGCTGTGACCTGCCGCCAGAGAAGCGCTGTTCGTGCCCCGACACGTTAGGTTAGTTCGTATTAGAAACAAAATAAGAGGCGATTGCAACATCCCTGGTAATTGCTCCAATGCAAGGTGGCGTATCTCAGATGACGGGGATTTTCCTGTAAGCAGCTGACGCGAAGTTATTGCGTCATCTGATGCCTCAACACGCTGTTTAAATTAAAGAGGCCAGGCCGCGTGACTTGCAAGCGCATTTTAAGGACAGACAGGTTCGCGGTGTTCAATTACATTTCGCGTTAGTGACATTGAACTTTGCGTGGATCTAGCGACCTATTTAAGCCGTTTTCTATGCTTGTAGCGTACAGGCTTTGTATTGCGTATTTTTTATACCGTGTGTCCACAGGAGTACGCACCATAGAGATAAGATAATGCTAATAGAATATAAATATCAACCAGTGCTGTGACCACCGTCCCTTTTCTTGTACCATTTATAACAATACAGGGGCGAGTCAGATGCCAGAAAACAACGTTTTAGAGTGCCGTCGATCACAGCATTAGCCGATCTTTCTATTCTATTAGGTTATCCCTATGGTGCGTCCTCCTGTGGACGCACGGTATATGTATTTTCTGGAATTTGTGTTTTCTTGCAGATTATATGTCTTTTTCTGTAAACTGTTGGGTTTTTATTTATTTATTAAGAAACAAACAAAACAGGCATTTCGCCTAATTACATTGTTTGTAGAAACTAAACTCCTATGTACTTCAAACAATAATTCAGATATCTTAAATGTAACTATAAAATAAATAATTGTGATTAAACTAATTAAATTAATTAGGTACTACCCCAAGACAAACGACCGGCACGACCGCATCTCCTTATATAAATTTGAATCCCTACTGTTTTAATACAGTGAAGTTTTAAAATGCGGTCTACTTTATAATACAGCCGTACCACTCATGTGTCTCGCAGCAGCACCCACCCACCTGAAAGAAAAAACACAGAAAAAATAAAATAAAAACTGTAACCTAATTATTTACGTATAGGCATAGACTTCAGGATCATCCATAACAGTGTTAGTCACTAGTTTTTTAAATTCATTCTTACTGTTATTAAAAATGTCAAGAGATTGATTCAACAGCGATATTTTGTTATAATATGCACACATTTTTGTTAAAGGTGAGTATTTTCTAATATTGGTTCGATAAAATATGTGAAATAATGTTTTCTGCCTTGATCTGTAAAATGATATATAAAATAATATTTTTGTTCTTAATCTCATAGAATCCCATAACTCATTTAATAATTTATATAAGAATACTAATGATATGATAGCGCGACGTTGGATTAATTTAACTAGCCCGAATTCATTTCTCAATCCCTGGTACGAATCAAAATTAGGCTGTATCCCGTATTTCTTGAAATGCAAATATTTTAAGAATTTATTTTGTACAGTTTCAAGAGACTGCGACTGCTTGACACCACCAGGGTCCCACACAACAACAGCATACTCCAATTTTGATCGCACCAACGAATTGAACAAAACAATCAAAGTATTTATGTTCCGAAAATCTTTACATGTTCTAATAATAAAACCCAAGCTCTGCATACTTTTTTTAATTATCTTTCCTACGTGAGTTTCAAATCTTAAATTGTGATTAAAATAAATGCCCAGATCCTTTATTGATTCAACCCTTTCCAGCGCCATATTATTCATCATATAATTAATAATGATAGGATCTTTACTAAGAGTGTAACTCATAACTTTACATTTTTCTAAGTTAAAATATAGTTTATTGGCGTCGCTCCACTTCATAATTTCATTAATATCATTTTGTAATTTGTCAGTATCAGATGGATCCTTGAGATCAATAAATAATTTAAAATCATCCGCAAATAATAAACAGTTACTATATTTAACATGCTTAGTAATATCATTGATAAAGATCAGAAATAAAAGCGGTCCGAGGTTACTTCCTTGGGGTACTCCAGATGGCATTCCAAAAGGATCTGACTTGGCACCATGCATATAAACAAATTGCGTTCTGCCTTTTAGTTAACTTGCTATTAAACTAAGACTACCATTGGATAAATTAAACGCAGCTAATTTCCGAAGCAACTCATCATGATCAACACGATCAAATGCTTTAGCAAAATCCGTATACACCACATTCACCTGATAACCCTGGTCTAGCGATTCTGATACAAAATCAACGAAAACAGATAAGTTGGTCTGCACAGACCTCGCCCGCACAAAACCGTGTTGATCAGTACAAATTTCCCGTTGTACGTGATTATGTAATACATTATGTAGTATATATTCAAAAACTTTCGCAGATGAAGATAGAATAGAAATGGGTCTAAAATTCTTTATATTACGCGTGTCTCCGCTTTTATGTACGGGAGTTATTTTCGCTACCTTCCATTCACTAGGGAACGTATTAGTTTTAATAGCAATATTGAATATTTGTTGCAATGGATAGGCCAAGACATCCGCACAAGCTTTTATAATGTAAGGAGGAATTCCATCTGGCCCAGCTGATCTTTTTGGCTTTAATTTTCTACAGGCAGCTTTTACCTCATCCAATCCTACTTCACGAAAGTTCAAAACATCCAAACCATTGTCCATATCCAACTGCGGATATTGCAAAACGTATGAAGATTCAGGCCCATATACTGATTGAAAGTAAACTGAGAATTCCTGAGCTGCATCTCCTTTTCTAATAATTTTATTATCATGTTTGTATTCATATGTTGTGACATTATTATTTCTCTTATTATTTACAAAATTCCAAAAAGCTTTTACATCTAAGTTTATATTATTTTGAATATTGTCCACATAATTTTGATATTCTAACCTTATTCTATATTTTGTCTCCCTATGCAACCTTTTATATTCAGTTAAATGAAAGTTACATTGATGTTTCCTTAACCTATGGAACTCCTTGTTCTTTAACGACATTATTAGCTCTTGAGAAAACCATGTAGGGTATTTGTAATCTTTCATTTTCACCTTTGGTACAGTAACATCAATAATTTTGTTAAGTATTTTATAATATTGTTTAACACAATCATTTACATCTTGAAAATGCCCTAGAATGTCCGAGTCACTATCTCTCAGCATCTGATACATTTGTAAAAAAATTGCCTTTGCAAAATTATATCTATATAATAATTGGTTCCCACATGTACGTTTTTTATAGGTATCAACAGTTAGACACAATTGCAATGGTGGATGATGATGATCTATTGAAACAAGTGGTAACTCCTCCTGTTCTACATGTATTTGGGTACTGGAAAGGACCAAATCAAGAGTTCTATTATTTATGTTTTTAATATTATTAAAAGATTTTAATCTGAACATTTGCATGAATAAATTCAACTGTTTTGTATATCTGTTACCTTGTTCTAAGTTAAAACTAGAATCAGTAATTGCAGGAATGTTCAAATCGCCGACTATGATCAATTCACCATTACATATCTCTTCAATGTTTTCTAAACTATTAAAAAAATCTATATAAGTATTAAGACTCATAGCTGGTTCAATATAAAGTACATTAATTGAATAAGTAATTTGCTCTTTTTTAAATAATATTGTAATTGAATCAACATTTTCAACGTTTTCATTGCTGGTAGTGTTTGCCGGTGTAAGTTCAATATTCCAGGTGACAATGAGCTGACCGCAAACAATATTAGCTTTTCCTTAGCCGCACTGATGATATTAATAGAGCCTCATACCTTCCCGAATGAATAAGCTAGCAACTAAGGGCATTGTAAGGTAATAGTACAATAGAATGTAGGGCTAGGTAAAACGTCGTGTTACAAGGGTGGCTCAAAAAACTGTGGCAAATCAAACATATAAGATTTACATGAGCAGCCAACCATAATGACTCCTCGGTATATAACCAGGAGCAGATGGCACCAACATCAGTCTTTAAAAAGTTTCTAAACAAGCTGACAGCATGAGCAACAAAATGTCAAGTTTAAATCGACGACTACGGCATAACCCAGAAGAACCTACCAGATATAGACCTTATTTTTAACTTAAATAAGACAAACCAATTAGCTGAACTTCAATGAATAAAATAAAACTATTTGGTTTTATTTTTATTTTTGCATAATTAATTGCAGCTGTTAATAAATTAAAAATAAGTCACATATTGTCAGAACCTAACTTTTTCTGGCTTCCCAATATGAGAACAATACACATGAAGCATATTCTGAGTTTTAACCTACGCACAGTAAACTAATGTAAGTGTTTTTACATTGCTGAAGTCTTAAGTAGCTCTCTTTCAAAAAAATCCTAACTAGGTATTGACGATTTTGGAAATATGTGGGATAAAAGATAATTTAAATCAAAGTCCCAGATCTACGATGTCTATCTCCAAATTAGCAGCATTGAATTTATGTTTGAATTGCGTTATATTACAATATTAATGGAAGATTTATCTGGATTCAAATCTATACCATTTAATTTGCGCCATTCAATTCAGGGTAACTCACAATTTGAAAATTCCCTGACTTTTCCAGGTCTAACGTATGTACACCTGCTGCCAAGAAGCTTCCTGCGCGGCACCTGATTTTGCGCAATTTCACCGTACTTACTACATTTACATGATGCTCTGGAAGCAAGACAAGTCAAGATAATCCAGTTACGCAGTGGCTCTCGAATCGAATAAACTTTTGATAAAGTAGTCTGTCGTTTTAATTAATTTTCCCCGACTTTTTTTTTAAATTAAGCAAATTTCCTGACTTTTCCCTGATTCCAGAATTACAATATAATTCCCTGACTTTTCCAGGTTTTCCCTGTTTTCCAGAAAGTATACACCCTGTCAATTATGCATGCAGATTTTCTTGCAAAAACAATTTTATCTGGTAAAAAGTAATCCTTGTGAATTAACCTCTAAAAATTATTTGTGGCTAAAATTATTCGTTAGCCAAACTCAGATTAGTTATGTAAAATTGATTAACAGAATATTTTTTCGAATCTGGATAACCAGATAGGAATTGAATATATCTCTCACAGCTCTAGTCTAAACTTACCTGGTGGTCCCAGAACTGGAGAAACAATTAAATCAAACCCCGATCTGAACACGTTGTGGCGAAATGTAGATTGCACCAACATTGCCCGCCCTGTATCGACGTCTGAAAATATGTCCCCGGAAGTTGCAGAAAGATCACGTCTGGCTAAATTCAAAAGCACATGGTTTCTCCCATCACCGCCCCAGTACGGCAAGCGTTTCAAAGCTTGAGAATCCAAAGCCGGTAGATTGGTGTTGCCAAAGGCGTCGCTAATGTCATCTGTGTCTTTCAGCGCCTCTCCAACCAACACGAGGTATATACAGGCTTCTTTTGGATTGCTAGTCAGGTGAGGATTGTAGCCCAAAGTTTGCTTCAATGTGGTCTTGAGGAAACCATCGACATCCCAACCACTGTGCATCACAGTATATTGGTCTGGATCGTACAAGTACACAGGAAATCCGGAAGTTAACGAACAACGTGAATGGTCAAAACATGAAAACATTTGGCAGTTTCTTGCTAAATTCCTCGGCAACATTGGGAAAATTGCGGGCAGTTGGTTAGCAGTGAGTCGCTTTGGCAATGCTAATTCTGGCGTATTTTGTTCCTGCGCCTCTTTCTGTGCTACCTGGGCTTGCTCCACTGAAATTTTCAGCCGATTCAATTCGGTTTGGTGGTGGGATAATTCGAATTTCAACTGTTCAATATTTTTGGTGTACGACTGCAATTCCTGTTGCAATTTCTGCCGCTTGTTTTCCATATCTCGCAACTCGCTCGATACCGACCCCTTAATCCTATACAATTCTTCCACCCGTGTCTTAAGATCCAAGTCATTCAAATAGTTTAAGTCTTCAGGTAAATCTACATGGGAATGAGCGTTATGTGTGATATGTATTGAATTGCTTTCTACGTTTGAAAGGTAGTAGTGCGTTATTAGAGGTACGAGGAAAAGTATTGCAGAAAGAACGAGTATTATCCTTGAGAGCCGCAGGTGACCCAACCACTGGCAGAAGTCCTTACTGCCTATTTCGCTGGCTGTTCCCATGGTTATTTATTTTTACATGTTGTTTTATAACCTCAACTTTCTTTCACCACAACACTTTTGGTCATGCACTGCAACTAGAGTTGTTGAGACCATTGCTATTACTTATAAGCAAGTTCTAATGTGAAATGGTTCATTTCCTCATTAGAAAGAACATTGTCAAAATGTTTATCATAATTAATTCTGTAGTTAACCTCATATCTGAAAATATAAGTATTGTTTACTACAACGCCATCTATACGTAATCACTTGCATTTCACTTTACACCAGGGTTGCCAAATTCCGAGATTTATCTCAAATTTTGTGAATTTAAAGCGATCGCAAATTTGGTGATTTATTTTGAAAATAATATTATTTTCCCGCAAGCTATAACCACCAACCACCGAGGCCATTTGGCGTTCTAGTAATGACGGATCACGGCATCGGTCACGAGGGAATCCTCGACAGTAGAATTACAACAAGAACGTAATGGAATATTTAAGTTTTGTGAAGAAAATGTGTGGTGTAATCAAGTAATAAACATTCTTTCGAAAAAAAGTAAAATAGTGTTATTATTAAGTTGTTCCCTGGGCTGCGACTTTTAGCTAGATTTGGCGACATCTGATGACCGGGTTGGCGACTTACGCAGAAAAAATCTGGCAACACTGCTTTACACTATCGTAGCCTGCGTTGACAGGTGAATAGATAAGTTATGTTAGTAAAGTACATTTTTTTTCTATAATTTTCAAGGTCAACTTTATAGGGGGTAGGTTGCATTCCTGCGGGGTCCCTAGTTTTAATAATGTTGGTATATAAGATTTTTATTCTTTTCTTCCACTAAAAAAATGATGTCATTTTGGTCATAATTTAATTTGCATTTAAAATATTTCTTGGTTTTCTTTTTTTATCCGATTTTATTGATGATGATTCCATGTTAAAAAAAGAAATTAGTCAAGACTTCAAATTAAAAAACTTTGACATTCAAAACTGACACATAACCATAATTTTGAAAAAGTTCTACCAACACGAGGTATAAAAATTTCCTAGCGTTTTAATCACAAATCTACCAACATTGTAACACTTTGACAGTTATTATATAGTCAAATTTATACCCATTCGGAGTCACGTGATAATCTAGTAATTTTACGTATGCCGATTCTTAAAAATGCAATTTTAGGGAAATAAATGACATTCCGTTTTGTAGGTTATCCTGACATATGCCAATTTCTAAAACAAGGTTGCTACGGGTTTATTCTCTTATATGAAATCAAACTGAATTTACAGGTTAAAGAAAACATAACATGTCGTAAAATGTAAATATAATAAAGATATGTCAGCTGCTACATTAAAAACCTGCTGCGTATAGCAAATTTTAAGTCAATTTCTGTGCATGCATATTCTGTTATATAACATTGCCATTTGAAGCCTATTTCCTTGCACAATCTATTTAGGGAAGAAACTGAATGTGAAAAATCTCCAGATTCTTCAACCAAGCATTTTTTAGATTTTTTATGGTTACAAATTCTTTAGCTACATACATTTTATATACAGTGTCTTGACTGCTTCGTCGACTTCCGTTTTTGCATTCTTCACTTTCTGGCTCATATTTTCGGTAAATTGTGCTTTCCGAGATATTTAACGCAAGAGAAGCACGGCGAACAGCGTTGGAGGGTGAAACTGTTGATTTACTATTATTAATATTGTACTCTTCATAAAAAAAACGCATAATATTCAAATTAATTGTTGTGACTGCTCGTTATACCGCATGTCCGATGATTTCTTTTAATTTCCAGTTTTCGGCTCAACAATTTTAGGTTTTATTACCCTTATCTCAATAACTTACACGAAAAATATAATCTGACAGATTAGAAACGTCAAATTTTTAAAATTAATTTTATGAATCGACATGCCTTTTTTTCAAATTTCTTCCATTTCATCTATTTTACTAAAGATGAACAGAGACAGACAAAAGTCACGTGACTCCGAATGGGTATAATTTTGACTATAGAAAAAAAACGTACTTTGGTAGGTAGGTATTGTTCTCTGTGGTTAGTTCAAAGACAAAATTTATGTTAATCGACGCAGGCAAACACCAAGTTTTATTTCCTTTTTTATAAATTACAAAAAATTATTAAATTAAGTTAAATTAACATCACTTTTCATAAATCTGCTGATGATCGTTTTATGCCCGCATCTTTTAGATCCATCCTTTTTTCCAGTATCATTTTTTTTTTGTACACTTGGCAGCCATAGTCTGCTAAAACGGTGTTCTGAAGTTGTTTTTTATCCTTCCAGGGATTGCACCACAGGTATGCCTGAGTTTTAAAATTACATAAAATAACTTGGTGTATTTTGTAGTTTTCAAGTATGACAGGTTTTCAACCTTTTTTTCTCGGAACAGACACAAACATACACACTCAGATATTGGAACTAGGACAAATGTGCTTTTCGATATTTGGCGTGTATTTACATCTACATCTGGATTTTTCAGAAACGTCTGTTAAAAGGGACAAATGGAAATGAAGATTTTCGTTACTACGTTATGAATATCATGATACCAGCCTGTAAGTGCATTATATACTTACCCATTAACTTGAACTCTTTGAATTTGGTTTTTCAAACTGAAATATTTCTATTTATTATTTTTTCATTAGTTTTGTGCCACGCTATTACCACGTATACGAGCTGAGGAGTGGTAGTAATCCCAACACGAAATAACCTGTACAGCTCGTGGTATGGTATACAGTGGATTAAGTCGTATGAGCGTGCTTCTTCCTCGTTGCTTTTTATCTAGAATCATGTATAACCTATTATAGTTTTTTTTTTAAATAATTGTGTACATTGTGCATTCTAATAATAATTATAAATCAACCGTCTTTTGCCCTTTAAAATATTTACGCTGCCCACCCCTGCCCCTCAGTGGCTACGCCCATGACATACATTATTATTAAAGCATTCCGTTCCTATTTTCCCATACTGCCAATTTTGGCAAAAACTCAAAATGAAACGTTTGTGGGTTTTAATGTTTGAGGCATATATGTATTATACATATATTGCTAGTAGAGCCTGGAAACGGCCGAAAACATTACGGCGCCGACATAGTCTCACTCTGAGTATTACGCCTCTCGTGCGCATGCCTGAGAATTCAAACTCCGTCTTTAGAATCGAATTTGAGCACTTCCCCACCGTGCGGACGACGCCGGCGCATTTGTGCACAGCTCACCATATACATTTAAGAGTTGGTTGTCTGTCTCACTTACTTCGTGACCTCCCCACTCATAGCCGCTAGCAATATAGTAGTATAAATATATGGTTTGAGGTGTAGCAATTTCCTGATTATTGCTAGTAAGAAATAAAAAGTATTAGAGCAACCATGCCACACATGACACCTTACTGATAAAAATTTTTTTTTTCCCCGTCTGTAGTAGTTTTCGTTTTAAGCCGCCCGTAATAAGTATTTGACCATCCTCTATATTGTACTTACATCAAATTCCTTGGATATAGAAACATTCAACTCTCCAGTGGGTAAATCCCAAATAATTTCAACTTTTTTTTGGACAGTAAAAGCGATTAGGCATTTTTCATGTGCTTACAGTTCGAGAGTGCATTATCACCTAAACAGAAACACCACGCTTCTTTACTATTTCTGCAAAATTCGTAATTCCCCAGGAGTTTCAGGGATTTTTTCCATTTTTTTGGTTCCTATATCAGTTCAATCGCAATATCCAATGTAATAATCGATAGGTCCATAATGTATTTAATACGGACTCTGGTCGGAACGCTAAATTTTCGCCTTTATAACCGATATGTCGCTATATCCAATGTCGTTACAACTGATATTTCCTGTATATCTCGTTGAAGTTACACACACCTTTATTTTTGCTGTTCAAAATTCGCTTGAAACGTAAACATAAAACCAGTCAGTTTTATTGTTACACATAACATAGTTATAATAACGATACACCCATTTGTCATAAATTTATCTACTAAAAGGGCCATCAGTTCCTCCAAGCTTTTGCTGAACAATTTTGCCATAACCTCCTCTACCTGCATCAAAATCTGTGCGATATTCATCACGCACCTGAAATCTACTAGTCAGAAAAATTGTAACACACAAAATCCTCACATACCTGACCACCGGTTTTTCCTCGACCATACTGTCTGCCTTCTATAAAGCCTGCATCCCAATCAGTTCGCACAATTCTATCGTCTAATCGAGTACCATTGATGTATCTATGTGAAACGACCAAGATTTAAGAAATGTTTCTACATAAAAATAATATCAAACCTTAGGCAATTTTCGGCGTCAGCTCTATTGTAGTACTCTAAAAAACAGAAACCGCAAGGCGTCTTTTTGTACTTATCGAGGCCCATTATGATCCTGCGTATGTCGCCACATCTTGAAAACAACTCGTGTATTTGTTCTTCTGTGGTGTAAAACGATAAGTTGCCCACATATAGGGTCGTCGAAAGGCGGAGCAATTTGTCTTGCTCTACCCGTGTACCCTGAACTCAAATGGTTTAAGGTTAGTACCAGCGTTTACACCAAAATTATAGCCTCACCTTGAAGTGCTGGTCTCGATACGAGCTTAATTCGACAGAAGTTGATGAGAATGTGGACATACCTCCGATTTAGTTTTACTACAATTACGAAATGTAATTTCTAGTTTTGTTTGTATTTTGGTGCAAATATGAAACTAATTTTGATGTTTATTATGACGCCATCAAGTTATGCTGTTGCCAACAAAAAATTATTATACCTAGATCCCCTAGAAACCTTTTTCTTGTGTTTCCAACCCTGTCACAAACTGTTGAGTCACGGAAAGCTCAATTGTGTGACAAATGTCACTTTATACAGCCTGGGCATGTTTTAAAAATCCATCGTTTGTATTTCTGAGAAAATGCCAATTTTGGCACCATAGGTATAAGGTCTACACATTACCCTTTTGCTGTGACATAACAATTTTCTCTTTACCCGCGAATTCGTACGCGCGAGGTTCGTTATTTGTGTATTCAATAATGACTAATTATTTTCTGTCATCCCATCCCATCCCATCCCCGTCTTCGTCTCCGTCCCCGCCCCTTTTCCCGTCCCCCTCCCTTTTTCCGGCCCCGTCCCGTCCCGTCCAGCCCCGTTCCCCCCACCCCATCCTATCCCTCCCCTCCCCTCCCATCCCATCTCCTCCCCTTCCCGTCCCGTCCTGTCCCGCCCCGTTCCCTCCCCACCCTTCCCATCCCATCCCTTCCCTTTCCTTCCCGTCCTGCCCCGTCCCGTCCCTTCCCCCTTTCCCATCCTTTTCCGTCAGTCCCGCCCCCCCTCCCCCCCCCCCCATCCCATCCCTTTCCTTCCCGTCCCGTTCCGCCCCGTTTTCTCCTCTCCCTTTCGATAAATTCCCATCCGTTTCCGTCTAGTCCCGTCCCGTCCCTTCTCGTCCCGCCCTGTCATCTCCTATTTTCACCTTCTGGGGACAAATTTCCAAAAACCTTGAATGACTTAGTTCAAATTTTGATCTTACAAAATTCCAACCTCTTTTTCACCCCTTTATGGGTTGAATTTTCAAAAATCCTTGTCTCCGTCTCCGTCCCCGCCTCGTCCCCGCCTCCGTCCCCGCCTCGTCCCCGCCTCTTTTCCCATCCCTGTCCCTTTTTCCGTCCCTGTTCCGTCCCGTCCTTTCCCGTCCCGTCCCGTCCCGCCCCGTTCCGTCCCTTCCCATCCCATCCCTTTCCTTCCCGACGCGTCCCGCCCCGTCCCTTCCCTTCCCGTCCCGTCCCGTCCCGTCCCGCCCCGTTTCCTCCCCACCCCTCCCATCCCATCCTAGCCCTTCCCTTTCCTTCTCGTACAGTCCCGTCCTGCCCCGTCCCGTCATGTCCCGTTTCGTCCCTCCCCCCCCTCCCATCCCATCCCATCCCTTTCCTTCCTGTCGCGCCCCGTCTCGTCTCGCCCCGTTCCCTTTCCCCCCTCCCATCCCTGCCCATCCCTTTCCTTCCTGTCCCGTTCCGCCCCGTTCCCTCCTCTCCCCTTCGATCAATTCCCATCCCTTCCCGTCTAACCCCGTCCCGTCCCGTCCCGTTCCGTCCCTTCCCGTCCCGTCATCTCCTATTTACCTTCAGGGGACAAATTTCCAAAAACTTTGAATGACTTAGTTCAAAATTTGATCTTACAAAATTCCAACCCCTTTTTTACCCCTTTAGGTGTTGAATTTTCAAAAATCCTTTCTTAGCGGATGCCTACTCGCTATGAGAAATCTGCCTGCCAAATTTCAAATGCCGTTTTCGCAATCAACGTCCTAAAAAACCTCAATAACGACACCAATATCGATTTTTAGGTTTATTTACCCCATTTTACCCCCTAAGGGGTTGATTTTTCGGAAAATCACGAAATACGTGTTTGCTTATATGTTTTTAGTAGTACTTCTACGCAGTTTCAAGTCGAAATGTCCAGTTAATATTATTTCTCCATACAAATTTGCAACCCCCATTTTACCCCTTTAGGGGTTGAATTTCGAAATATCCTTCCTTATTCCTTGTATACATCATAAAGGAAACCTCTGTGCAAAATTTCAGCTTTCTAGGTCCAAGAGTTTGGGCTGGGCGATGATGAGTGAGTGAATGAATGAATGAGTGAGTCAGGACTTTCAGTTTTATATATATAGATAAGGACCTGGACGAAACAAAAAATCTGCAGTTTTTGGCCAGGTCCGCTTTAAGTTTGGCTTGTAATGGCTTATTATAATACTGTCAATGTAAGACCTAGAGAAATAATAAACCGCAGTTTATTATTTCTCTAGGATGTAACATTTGTCCAAAATGACAGTAAAATAATGCGCAGTCACAAGCAAGCCGAATAGCTATTTAAGTAACAAGCAATGTAAGGACCTATAAACATTTGAGGTAAGTAGTATAAGCCAAGGCGAAGCCGCGGCTTGTCTGCCGAAAATGTTAATAAACGATACATTTCGAGTTATTTTATTATATTTTTCCCGCTGCTTATCGAAATTTTCCAAATTTTTACTTCCTTTTACAATAAAGGAAGTATTGGATTCACCCCAAAAATTCGAAATTGAGTTTTCAACAGATCTTCACGTTTTAGAGTCCCCTGACCCCAAAAAACATATTTTTGTTCATTGGTCTGTCTGTGTGTCTGTCTGTGTGTGTGTCTGTCTGTGTGTCTGTCTGTCTGTGTGTCTGTCTGTCTGTGAACAGAATATCTCAAAAACGAAACGAGGTATGGCGGTGAAACTTCATATATAAGTTTTGTGTGCTATGTAGATGAGACAGCAAGCTTTTGAAGAAAATCGCATAACCGGAAGTAGGTGTTTACTCTTGTGATTTTTCAGTTTTTTCGATTTTTTTAAAAAAGGCTCTAACGATTTTTTTTCAAACTTCACATTTTTATTACATTTTTAATGTGTATTGATGTGAGATAGGTGATTTTCCAGTTGAATACTTCTAAAATGGGTTTCTTTTGTTTTTTTAATTTTTTTATTAACTCCTATTTTAAATAGAACCCCCGGTATATTATTACATTTTAGAATTCAGCTTAAAATTCTAGAGAAAATTTGTCTCTTCAGCTGACGCTCTATTTTGCACCGTTTTTGTAGAATAGGTAATTTTTGAAAAATTTTGACAAATGCTTAAAAATTAAAAATCAAATATTTGGCTAATTATAAGATCACTGTAAGAGGAAGTTGTGTGCGTGTATCACACCAGATTTTTTAAAAAATCGTTTGGTTTGTCACCTGTGTGTGCGACTTTCACTCTGATGATGCAAGCTGCAAGGTCTTGCGAAACGTTAGTGAATATGGATGCACAAACAGCAAAACTGCCAAATCTGCCTAAGTATCCGCGTTCTCAAGATACTCAAACAACACGAGCCACCAAAGAGCATGGCCATCGCGCGGGTTTTTGCTCGACTTCACAAGGTGCAAGGCACATTAAGCCAGGAAATGCTGGGTGTTCATATACAAATACTAAGCGGTCTAAGCCGAAATTCTATGCTAAGGAGAATAGTTATGTCACTTATTATCAATCAACAATAGCATTTGTCAGAGTTATGTCAAAATGTTTTTAGAAAAAAACTAAAAATCACAAGAGTAAACACCATACTTCCGGTTATGCGAATTTCTTCAAAAGCTTGCTGTCGCATCTAGATAGTACACAAAACGTCTATATGAAGTTTCAACGCCGTACCTTTTTTAATTTTTGAGATATTCGGTTCACACACTCACAGACTGACAGTCCAATGAACAAAAACATGTATTTTGGGTTCAGGGGGGTGTAAAACGTGAAGATCTGTTGAAAATTCAATTTCGAATTTTGCGGTGAATACAATTCTTCTTTTATTGTAAAAAGAAGTGTATGTATGTAGGTATGTATAATCGATAACCTCGTTTTACCTTGTGCTGTAGAGGCTAGTGCTTTATATGCTTGCATCTGGCGGTACAATGCTCAATTTGCCCCGGATTCGGAATACAAATTTGGAGCGCGCCTTTTGTGCCTGCACAGCAACCATTGTGTGAGGTGTCTGTGTGTGTTATGTTGACCTTGTTATTCTATCTCTTAGGCCTGTGGTTCTGAGTAGAGCATAGTTAATTTGGTGCTTAACTGTGAATGGTCTCACCAAGCCCGGTTCAAATCGTAAGGCCGCGGAAAATTCTGGCTCTCTCGGGATTCGAACCGAGGTTTTGCTTAATGCAAGGCAAGCGCTTACCCATCTGCGCTACTCGGCTTGTAAAAAGAAGTAAAAATCTAAAAATATTTTGACATAACTCTGACAAATACTACTGTTGATTGATAATAAGACATAACCTACCATATTTTATACTTTACAGAAGTACCATTATACCAAAACGAAAATCCCCAAAAACTATTGTCTTCCTTATTGCACTCGGGAAATTTGCATTTGTTATCTTTATCTTATAATTTTCTGACGAAGGGCGGTACCTCACACTTAGTGTGTTGATGTACTGACCTTAGTCATCGTAGGTATGTAAGTATGTATTATCGATAACCTCATTTTACCTTGTGGTGTTAAGGCTATGAAGCTAACGTGATTTAGTGACCTTAGTTAAGGCTGGTGATTTATGCGCTTGCATCTGGCGGTACAGTGCTCAATTTGCCCCGGATTCGGGATACAGAGTTGGAGCGCGCCTTTGGTGCTTGCGCAGCAACCATTGTTTTAGTTGTGTGTCTTGGTGATGTGTTGACCTTGTTACTCTATCTCTTAGGTCTGTGGTTCTGAGTAGAGCACAGTTAATTTGGTGCCCAACTGTGAATGGTCTCACCGAGCCCGATTCCAATCGCCAAGGCTGCGAACAAATTCCGGCCCCCGCAGGATTCGAACCGAGGACTTGCTTTACTAGCAAGTCTGGTGTCTACCCAACTGCGCCACGCGGCTTTATCATCATATAGTCTAAGAGCCAGCGACAAAAATAGTTACGTCATTTCAATAAGAAAATGTTTCATCTTATTATACTCTCTTAACGTCGCTGATAATTAATTCGTAAGTCTGCCTGGTTTTAGGTACTGTAGTTTTAGGTGGTGGAAAGAAGTAGAGATATAGCTATTTCTTCTGTTCCTTCGGAAAAGTATGTTTAGTTAGGTGAAACCAAAGAGCATATAATTATTATATGCTCTTTGGTGAAACTGACTTGACAAAATGTCACGTATCCTTTTTAAATTAGGTTACAATTTTTTATCTTTGACAAACATTTTTAGCTATACGTGTATTTGTCAAATGTCAAAAATTATAACCTAATTTTAAAACGTATACGAGACATTTTGTCAGGTCAGTTTCACATCACTAAACATGACCTACCGGTGTTACTTTTCCCAAGGACCATAAGAAAATGAAATACCGAGAGATCGATTGTTGGTAGCACTGTCAGTCTACGTCAAATTCGAGGTTGTCAGGTCTAGCCCAGCTAAAAACGACACAAAAAAAGACTAAAATCGCAAAACTGGATGTAGTTCTGATTTTTTAGTATGTTGTTCGGACCAGTTAGGGTGGTGTAAATTCAAGTTTGCAACTTCCAAAAACCTGTGCTCGCTGCGTAATACGCGAAAAACTGCGAAATTTTTGGACTTTTTTCAGATTTTGCTCTATCACTCATGAACCATGCGTTTCTCGACCACAGACAGGTAGTTGTTTTTTAAAGTGTATTAAATTTCTGACGAATTAAGCCCAACCGTAGCTCTGTAAGTCCAACAGGGACGAATCTATGCCACTTGAAAGGTAGATCATTTTTTCCCAAAAATGAAAATTTGAAGTTTTGTCTTTGTTCGGGGCAAAATATTGGCAAAACCGCTCGTCCTACGAAAAAAGTAATTAGAAATGAAGTTGTAGTAAATTTAATTGGCTTTCATTGGAGGGCAGAGCGAAGTTTGTAGACCTAATAGGTCTCTTGCAATCACGAAAAAACCAGAACAAGGTAAAACTGGATTTTTGAAGAACAAATTATTTCTTTCAAGTTCTTTTGTTTATCTACTTCTATTAAATTCTATTCACATTATAAGAACATTTTTGAATAATAATAACATCATAATTTGCAGTAGTGAATTATGAATTCATAATTTTAATACCTTTTTACACTAACAATTATTTTTTGTAGCTATCAAACAGTGTGCTTGGATTGTAATGGCGACTTTTTGTCATTCAGATATTTTATATTCAATTAATGAGCAATTTTAGCCCCAAAAGAATGACTATTCTGGCACGACATTTTAAATTAAATTATTTTACGTTTCTTAAATAAGAAACATTAGAGTCTAAAACTCAGGTATGGAGGGTATCGGCAGGTGGACGGCTCGATCCCCTCTTCTCTTCCAAGATGCTCGAACCCTCTGACCCTCTCCCCGCATCCGGATTCCCCACACTTCTCGCTTGCAGTGGTGTT
Organism: Agriotes lineatus; assembly: GCA_940337035.1. Lineage (NCBI taxonomy): Eukaryota > Metazoa > Arthropoda > Insecta > Coleoptera > Elateridae > Agriotes > Agriotes lineatus. Next base: position 34,054 of record CALNHX010002748.1, on the reverse strand, counting down.
TTTGCGCCGCTATAGTGAGTGTCTATTGTTGTGCAACGAATAAGATAATGTCAGTTCCACCGGGCGCGTGTTTTATTTGTCGGTGTACACTCGAGGAAGATGACGTTACAGTGGTACTTGTAAGAAAACGTGGTATTCTTTCCCTAATTACCGCGAGCGTGAATCGTGGTCTTAAGGAGAATGAAAAGTTTTTGCGACAGCTAAATGAAGTCAGGATTCACGATGCTTGTAGGAAGAGATACACCGCTCAACATAACATTTACGCAAGTGTTCGTCGAGGAGGCGATCACATTCCATATACCCAACCATCAACCTCAAGATCATCATCAGGCTTAATGAATCTGCAGTCCATTTGTCTACTCTGTGGGGACCAAATCACTGAGGAGTTTCTCAAGCTCCAAAAAAAACTTCCTCAATCACGCAGGAATGATGTGCACAAAGTTGAATCAATGACAGCAAGGGCAACGATTCTCGATGTGGCAAATCGTCGAAATGATGAATGGGGTCGGCAGATTATCGAACGCCTTGCATCTACTAGTGATCTCGTCGCTGCTGACTCCAGGTACCATAAATTATGCCACAAAAAGTTATACAGCATGCCGTCCAGTGTACGTCAAAAGAGATATCTAGAACCCAAAAATGTCTCAGAGTGCATGGAAAACATATTTTCATATCTTGCCGACAGCAGGGATGAATGTCAGTTCTCCTTAAATGACCTCATTGATCAGATCAAAGGTGAATACAAGCCTGACGTCAGAACTGTCAAAACCCACCTTATGAATCGGTTTGGCGAAAAAGTCACTTTTGCAGAGATCGGTCGCGGCCGCAATCATCAAGTAATCATGTGTTTCACAGACGTTAGACAAAAGATTCTGTATGACAATTGGTATAATGAACGAAAGAGCGATCCTCAAGAAGAGCGCATGAGAGTGGTGAAGTGCGCAGCAGAAATAATCCTACAAGATATTCGCTCTAAAGTTTATGACACAACTCAGTATCCTCCATCTGACGATTTCCTGCAAGATGCGAAGTCTGTTGTTCCAGAATCGCTACAACTCTTACTTCATACTATTGTGCTGAAACACAAACGCCGTTCTCTCGAAGATTGGACAAAGAAATGTGTTTCAATTGCTCATGCAATCATCTCAGCCACGAGAAGTCACTCTTTCCTCTCCTCAATCAAGATAAGCTTAGGAACCTACCTGTACAGGAAATTTGGGTCAAAACATCTCGTTAATCTCTGCGCAGCAATGGGATTTTCTTGCAGCTACAGTGAGGCGATGCTGGTTGAAAGTTCAGCTATCGTGCGAGGAGGAGGAACACCACCCATTGGAAAAGAAGCGTTCATTCAATTTGTAAATGACAATGCAGATGTGAATGTCAACACTTTGGATGGTGAAAACACTTTCCATGAAATGGGCGGCATCATGGTTACTACACCTCACAGTGCTGTATTGCCCGACAAAGCAATTCCTCGTTTGAAGAAAAACGTCTCTGCTGACCAGATAAGTTCCAGCAATGTCTCAAAAATCCAACAGTGCAGCGTGAGAAAAAATGCTGGTTTATCTGCAATTCCAATCGTCGATGTACACGAAGGTTTTCAAGTTGCTGGTGATATACTACCTACAGCACCAGAGTTGCTTTGGTTGTTTGGCAAAACCTCCAACCCCACTGGTATTCCGGGATGGTATGGTTTCATGGAACAAGTCACTGATGGCCTTGATTTCAATTGTTCCAAAATTGTCCTCCTCCCATTCATCCATGCTCCTCCCACCGATTACGATACCGTGCTAACATCCCTTCTTGAGGCTGCTGAAAAAACAAAAGCCCATGGTCAAAGTACCTGCTTTGTGACCTACGATCAACCGCTCTACATGATAGCTAAAGACATCGTCGAGAACTGCCAGCGACCTGAGTTGAATTGTGTTATGGTGCGTCTAGGTGGCTTCCACCTAATAATGTCATTCATGGGAGCCATTGGCGCTATAATGGCAGGTAGCGGCCTGAAGGAATTGCTTGCTACAATACGCCACGAACAGTGTCGACAAAATTTTAAATGGTCACGCTTATTCGCGGGCTGTCAGATCTCATATATTGACACATCTTGCCTTGGCTTACTTGATTTTCAATGAGGTTCACGTCACTGAGGAGGAAAAAGCAGAAATAGAGAGTATGTTGGTTGAAACTGAGAGGTCACTTATCCTTTTTGCCAAAGACAATGAAACTGTTCAAACACTCAGTGCCAAATTCAAAACTGCTCTGGACCAATTGGAAAGAAGAGGCCCTACCTCAAAATTGTGGGTGCAATACTATCGAATGACTACGCTCATGTAGAAATTCATTCAGGCAGAGAGGATGGGGGATTGGAAGCTCCACCTTGAGACAATAAGTCAAATGCTTCCTTTCTTTCATTCGGCGGGGCACTTTTTCTATGCTAAAAGTGCACGTCTATATTTGCAGGACATGAGTAATCTGCAACACCGGATGACCCCGAAGGAATTTGCTGTGTTCACTGAAGGGTGCTTCACGATTCGCAGATCGGATAAATTTTGGTCAGGCCTGTGGACCGATTTGACTATTGAACAGGTGTTGATGAGATCAATGAAGAGCCATGGAGGATTGGCTCATGGTCGTGGTATAACTAGCAGTGTACTTGCTCGGTGGACTGAAGGAATGGTGTGCATGTTGAATATATGTGAAGAGGTGGAACGTTTTTGGGACATTTCCTGTGCAACAACAGAACAACACGTCGATATGAGACCAACACAAATCATACGAGATACTGCTGATGTGGAAAAACTTAACAACTGGTTCGGTACACATCCTCCATTTCCAACGACAGACAAACTCTTATCAATCAGCAGCGGAATCGTGGGTGGTCCAGAAATAAATTGCCACTTAGCCCGAGAAGAAAGTATCAAAGCGATGAACCGAATCACTGGGGATTCCTTTGGAAAGGTGAAATTCAGAAGAAAAGAAAAAGTGGTCACCTTGGCGACTACCACCAGCTCAATCAAAGTCCACAACAAACGTGTTGACGTCGAACCACTGACCATATTTCAAAGAATGTGCATAATGAAGCAGTCAGACAAAGAATTGAAAGAGCACTTCAAATTTGAATTGGCTCCTTATCCAATGGCGTTATTTAACGAAGTGGGGATGCGTAAGGGGACGAAATCAAGTTTTTACGGAGCTTTCACTCCAGCCACCGAAAACGTCTCTCTGCAAGCCAACACATTTGTAGTGGTAGATGGGGGTTACCTTCTCCACAAACTGATATGGCATCGAAATGATTCCATTCGCGCGATTGTGGCAAACTACATCACCTATACAATCAAGCACTTTGGACAAACTGTGGCAGTGGTGTTCGATGGATACCCAGAGGAGGGGGCCTTGAAGAGCACGAAATCTGTAGAGCGGTTGCGACGATACGCTGCCACTTCCAGCGAAATTGTTTTCGACGCCTCCACGATCATCACAGTGCCCCAGGACAAGATGCTGTCGAACGACCGGAACAAAAAACGCCTCATTCAATACCTGTGCTCTGCGTTCTCTCTCGAGGGTATTGAAACGAAGACAGCAACCGAAGACGCAGACCGCGATATCGTTCAGACAGCATTAGAGAAAAGCACCTCCTACGAATATGTCATCGTGGTTGGAGATGACGTAGACCTCCTCGTTCTCCTCTGCGGATTGGGTTCCGACATAGAAAATGTCTACTTTCAGAAAAGTTGCAGAGGTGAGGCAGGTTGCATCCAGTTTTCCACCAATGCGTTCAACCGAGGGGAAGTTGAAGTGCCCCCTGGATTTGAGCTATTTGTCCACGCTTTTACTGTATGCGACACACCTCTGCCCTTTTCTGGCAGGGGAAAATGAAATTGTGGGGAGAATTTCAAAAGAAGCAGGCCCTGGTAGACAAGGCTGCCATCTTCCTCCACCCAGATGTGAGCCATGATTCGATTGCGAAAGCCGGCGAAAAGTGTCTTGTGGCTCTCTACGGAGGAGATCCAGCCACTCACACTCTCCACGACCTACGTTTTCACCAATTTGTGAAAACGGCAGTGACTGCCAAAGTTAATTTGGCACGATTGCCGCCAACCACAGAGGCAGCGCGTTTTCATTCATTCCGCACCTACCATCAGGTGCAAAAATGGTTGGGGGTGGAGAAGAAGGCCACCGAGTGGGGTTGGGAAATGAGCTCAGGTGGACTCATCCCTATTTCCATTCAAAAGGAACCAGCCCCACCCCACCTTCTCCACACGATTTCCTGCAAATGCAAGAAGGGATGCATGGGAGCATGTACTTGCCGGAGAGCTGGGCTTAAGTGTTCAACTCTATGCTCAACCTGCTCCGGAAAATCATGCCAGAACGTCGCCCTTATAATAATGGAAGACGAGGATTTCGACTATGCCTACGATCAACCCGAATTTGAGGACGAAGCTGAGGGAGAAGAAAGTGAAATCATTGAACCTGGTGGACCTTAAAAAAATGAAATTGGCAGATTCATGATGTACCTAACCACTGGTTTAAAATTAATTTCAAAGGTTCATACACATTTTGAAGTTTCTTCATTAATTTGTTTATTACTGGTATTTTTGTATTGAATTTGATAAATTTAAAGGTTTTTTTACGAAGTACGTAAATATTTGAAAAGTTTATATAATGTTGACATTTTTTGTATTTGTTTTTAAAATTAGTATATAAATAAACAGTACATTTTTTTACATAATTTTATGGCTTTTCCTTTAGTACCATTACACACAATTACGAGTAAGTAATAGAAAAGATTTAGCTGATTTCTTCAAAAATCCAGTTTTACCTTGTTCTGGTTTTTTCATTATTGCAAGAGACCTATTAGGCTTACAGACTTCGTTCTACCCTCTAATGAAAGCCAATTAAATTTACTACAACTTCGTTTCTAGTTACTTTTTTCGTATGACGAGCGGTTTTGGCAATATTTTGCTCCGAACAAGGGAAAAACTTCAAATTTTCATTTTTTGGAAAAAATGGTCTATCTTTCAAGTGACATAGATTGGTCCCTCTTGGACTCACAGAGCTGTGGTTAAGCTTAGTTCGTCACAAATTTAATACACTTTAAAAAAGCATTGCTTATCTATTGTCAAAAAACGCATGGTTCATGAGTGATAGAGCAAAAACTGAAAAAAGTCCAAAAATTTCGCAGTTTTTCGCGTATTACGCATCGAGCACAGGTTTTTGGAAGTTGCAAACTTGGATTTACACCACCCTAACTGGTCCGAACAACATACTAAAAAATCAGAACTACATCCAGTTTTGCGATTTTAGATGTCAAAATTGACTGGGCTAGTCAGGTTTTGTGTCAGTTTGTGTCAAATAACAAACAAAACCGAATCTGCTAACCTCGAATTAGACATCTACCGACAGTGTCACCAACAATACACTTCAGTACTGCCAAATACGTTTATTTTATCTGTCATCTCTAGCATTTTGCGCCCCTGCAGCTTTCTCCACCACCGGAAACCAGGCAGATATCCAAATCAATTATCAGCGATGTTAAGAGCGTATAGTAGCATGGGATATTTTCTTAATGAAATTACGTAACTATTTTTGTCGCTGGCTCTCCGTCTAATAGTAGTCGCGTCAATCAAGCCTTTTTCTCGGAAGTCCTCAGAAACGCTCCGACTTTGATGATTTTTTTTTAAATTTGTTTTTTTATATTATTTGAAATCAGAAACCTTTTGGAGCGGGGACGAGATGATTTAAATTGTTTAAACAATATGTATGATAATTATGTAGATTTTTTTTTATGCCATATTCATTGAAAATGAGGAAAAAAAGAGATATTTATGATATGTTTTCATATTACTATTGAAAAAAATTGTTATACAGTGTGTCCCAAAATTTTTTATACAAATGGAGAAAAAGTTTATCTTACATTTAAAAAAAAAGAAATCTTGATAAAAAGCTCTGCATGATTCATAGATCCATAATCAAGTACAAAATTTTTAAAACATTAGCTGATATACAGGGAAAATCAAAATTATGATTTGGAATGAGAATAAAATACGTTCTAACTGTAGTGGAGAGCAAAATATTAATTGAACAAGGACGAGTAACACAAAATCAGGAGCTTATTATGAACGGGATCTTACGATGTTTCGTACTGTGCATTAATCTAACAATTGCTGACGTATTTATTGAAATAATCTTATAATTTTTATCTGGGAAAATCGCTAATCTAATAATTTTTTGCTACTTAATAACAATTTCAATGAACATTTTGCTCTCCACTACAGTTTGAACGTATTTTATTTCATTTATTTATTTATTTATTTCATTTATAAAAAACACCTTCCAACAGGTTAAACCTAATTATAGGAAGAGTATACTTATATACATATAATATAATTAAATTAATTTAAATTAGAAAAAATAACTAAATACTATAAAAATTAAACAAAACGAAATACGTGTCATCTCAAAAATCAATTGTTTTCAATGTTTTTTTCAATCTCTGCATATTCACTTCAAATATATCTAATACCGCTGCAATGTTATTATAATATTTACATATGCGTATGAGTGGCGAATTCATTTTATAGTTAGTTCTAGGACAGCTGTATGAAAAAGAAACAGCGTGTCTAGTGCCTAAATGTGGAACATGAAGGTTTACTGAGCTCAATAAATGTGGAGCATCCAAAATACCATGAATGATTTTATATAAGAAAATTATATCTGAATTTTTTCTTCTTTTTTCAAGTGTTTGAATTTGAAACAGATCTATTATATCTTTATAATTGCCTTCCCATTTAGAATTTGTCTTTTTGTAGTAGCAGTACCGCAAAAATTTATACTGAATTCTTTCAAGAGCAACAATTTGGTAGGTGTATAGGGGGTTCCAGATTATTGCTAAATATTCTAGTTTAGACCTTATTAGACAGTTAAACAATGCTATGAGAGTATCTACGTTTGTGAATTGTTTACATGTGCGTAATAAGAAACCCAGTGTCTTATAGGATTGATTGATTAATAATTCTATGTGTTTATTGAAATTTAATTTATTGTCAAATGTAATACCTAAATCTTTTATATCAGTTTGACGAACTAATGTTACAGAATTGATATCATAGTACCAGTTAATGCTATTGATTTTCCTCGAATATGTTACAACAAAACACTTGTTAATATTAAATTGTAGGTTGTTCTTTTGGGTCCACTGATACACTGTATCCAAATCTGATTGTAACTCTTGACAATGTTCAACTGTACTAACCTCTTTAAAAATTTTAAAATCATCGGCATATAATAAACAGTGAGAATATTTAACACTTTTGGTCATATCGTTTATGAATAGTATAAATAATAAAGGACCCAAGTTTGACCCTTGTGGTACCCCCGATGTAGCTAGAAAAAAATTTGATTTGTACCCCATACACTCAACAAACTGTTTCCTTTCACACAGATACGATTTAATAAGATTTAAAAGTTTAATGGTAAAGCCCATTTGCGATAAAATGATAAGCAGACAGCAATAATTCACTTTATCAAATGCTTTGCATAAATCCGTGTACACTACATCTAACTGATTTCGTCTTTGCAGCGTTTCCGATGCAGTTTGGGCGAAATAGCAAAGATTGGTTGCTGTGGATCTGCATTTCAAAAAACCATGTTGGTTTATGTCGATTAATTCTTTTACTTGATTATAAATATTATTATACAATACTGATTCATACACTTTCGCAAAAACAGACATTATACAAATAGGACGGTAATTTTCTACATGTGTTTGTTCTCCAGACTTGAAAATGGGGCATATCTTTGACGTTGACCATTCATTGGGATAAATACCAGATTCCAGTGATAAGTTAATTATTTCATATAGCGGATCAACTAAGTATTCAGCACAACCTTTTAAAATGTATACAGGAATACCATCCGGACCCACGGATTTATTGTTTTTTAAATTCCTAATAGCTTTAAGGATTTCATCCTTATTAATACGTAAGACGGTGATTGTATTTGAAGACGGTTGTATTAAATCATTTTCACATATTTTTTGGGATTTTTACTCTCATTCCAAATCATAATTTCGATTTTCCCTGTATATCAGCCAATGTTTTAAAAATTTTGTACCTACTTGATTATGGATCTACAAGTCATGCAGAGCTTTTTATCAAGATTTTTTTTGTGAAATGTAAGATAAACTTTTTCTCCATATGTATAAAACTGTTTGGGACACACAGTATATTAATATATAACAATTATTTTCAATAGTAATATGAAAACATATCATAAATATCTCTTTTTTCCTCATTTTCAATGGATATGGTATAAAAAGAATTCTACATAATTATCATACATATTGTTTAAACAATATAAATCATTTAGTCCCCACTCCAAAAGGTTTCTGATTTCAAATAATATAAAAAAACAAATAAAAAAAAATCATCAAAATCGCAGGTGTTCCTGAGGACTTCCGAAGATTGCCTGTTTTATGTATTCATTGACTCCACTATAGGTATGTGGCACCAAAATTGGCATTTTCTCAGAAATGAAAACAGTGGATTTCAAAAAAATGCCCAAGCTGTATAAAGTGACATTTGTCACATAATTTGGCAGGCCGTGAATCAACCTGACAGTTTATGACAGGATTGGAAAAACCATATATACCTGAATTTTTGAGCCCGTGCGTGCACGTCATAACATATTGATGACATCATCTCCTAGTATGTTTATATGATCCTTATACAGTCACTAAAAGTACGTTGTTTGACACAGACTGATGCAAAATATAACCATTCAAATTTCGGATTTCACATAGCTTGGCAGTGCTACCAACAAGGTGAATATGTAATTTTTTATCGTCTAGACGATAAAATTGCATTTTAACGTGAAGTAAAAGGTAGATAAAATACAACTTTAACAGTTAGAATTTAATGAATATATTAAATTAATATTTTAAAGATGAAAGAAAAAACCACAACAGGAAAGCTAAAGACAACATCATATTAATTTACATAATTACAATTAATGTAAAATTAAGTGACCAAACTACCTCAGAAAATCAGCACTTTGAAAACTTGAATGATGTAGCTTGTGTGAAATGAATTGGTGCACTTCAGGTATACGGGATAAGGCGCATTTTCCTATAACTGATACTTTGCTTGCTCGCTGTATATGTTATTTATCTGTTGAGGCTACTTATAACAGGTACTCTGCCGGTATTTATGTAATTTTTCGGACCCAACTTAAAATCAATTAAAAATACAATTTTGCTCGATTTATTTTAGTAAAAACATTGTATTGAGTACCACATGAAATAACGAATAAATTGACTATAATAGTAAAATAATTTACATACGTATTTTTACAAAGAATAATAATTGGAATTGCGCAGTATTTTAACAAGTAAATCAAATAAATCATTTCAGTATCATTTTAAAATAACTAAAACATTAAATTTTATAGACAACACAAATCCAATAAAGCAGATCATAAATGTAACTTAATACAGACACAAGTTTAGAGAGTGGAAAACAATAAACGCAAATAGTTAAGAAAAACAATGAGTTAAAAATACAACATTAGTATGGTATTAAACAATTACTGGAATAGGACAGATATTTGCAACGTTTCAATCTTTAATATCTAGACACTTCTTCAGGCTAAACATGGATTTACATGTAATTAATGAATTTAATTTAAAAGAAGCTTTTAGATATTAAGAAGCAAAACATTGCTGTTTTTTTATTTCTCCATTAATTATACAATCTGCCATAGATTATTTGGCAATAAGTATTTTATAGGATTTGGTGTAAGCACTGATGATTAAGAGGTAACACGTGGGGCAGAATTCCAGCGAAATCTCCCTTTACATTATTTTAATATGTAATGTATGGGTTATGAAAAGAATATACTATTTGTCAAAAGTAATTTACAGTTACAGTTAAAATCTTGTAGGTAAATCAGATGGCTTAAAACGTTTAAGTCTTTTGGGTTTATTATTATCTTCCATAAGGTGCTGCACAGAATCGTTGAGGTGAACGGTCAGTCTGTCTTTGTATCTCGCACTAAAATTTTTAATTTCACTTTTCACTGTGGGAATTTGTAGATCACTTAAAATCACATTATTACCATGGCGCGTCAACGATCATTCTTAGTACTTTATTTTGGAACCGATAAAGCATTGCCAAATTGGAAGTAGCTGCAGTACCACACAGGGAGATCCCATAAGTCCATATTGGTTTAAGAACTATTTTGTAAATTAAGAGTTTATTTTCCAATGATAGTTTAGATTTTCTACCGATGAGCCAGTATAACTTTTGGAGTTGAAGACCGAGTTGCTTACGCTTTAATCTATTCAGAATCAATTTTTCAAGGACCTTTGACAGAATGGGAGTAGGCTTATGGGCCTGTATGATGTAATTTCCGTTGGTGGTTTACCAGGTTTCATATTCATGATTATTTGCGTTGTTTTCCATTGACTTGGGAAGTGCCGGATTCTGAGGATAGAATTATACAGATGTGTAAGGGCTTGTATAGCTTTAGTTGGTAATTGTTTGATAATTGTCCCAGCGATCAGGTAATATCCTGGAGATTTCTTTATGTTGATCTTTGGCATCTTCATTCGGGAGTTGACAAGGGAAGGGTGTAAACACTTTGGTGAGATATTCAGCAAAGGCATCGGCCTGTATTCCTTGATTTTAATGTTGACTAAGGAGTTTTTTTAGATGTTTGCTGGCCCTATTATACTCTCGTTTATCGAGGTCCGATCTGGTAAGTTGCCATCGTTGCCTTCGGCTATTTTGTCCTTTATGATGATAGGTGTATCAACTTACTATTTTGAACCATGATGTATACAGTATACAGATTTGCAGGTCTGCGAAATAGAACAGACTGTTCGTATGCTTAAATTTAAAGCATTGGCAACTCTCTGTAACACCAAACCATTAGAAAGTTGGTCATTATATTACGAATTATTATATTACAGGTGTAAATTACTTACTTGTCTCACAGCAGTTAGCGGTATAAGTGCACCATCGTTGTCTCTTTCTCGTTCAAAATACCTTATCAAAGCGGCAACAAGCTCTTTTGACCTTCTGGGTAAGGCGGTCGACATTTTAGCTTAAAGATCCCTATACGTTATGAAAACGACGGATTTTTAAAATGCAAACTAAACTATATGTCACCGTCAACACCTGTCAAAACCACTATAACAAATAAGTCGTTTTAAAAAGCGACATGCGTACGTGTTAATTCCCTGAGCAGAACTTGAAAACACAAAGTACCCCGACGTATTATAGTTTTTGCTATTGTTCATGGAAATTATAAAATATTAAAACAAAAAATGTACGGCTATAGTAATATATGAAGCTATATTATTAGCAAAAGCAATATTAATCATTATTTTATTGAAAAAAGAGTAGTTTTATATTTTTCAAATGTTGGTACTGAAAACCTTACTAAAAGGCGGATTGATGACGTGCACGCACGGGCTCAAAAATTCAAGTATATATAATACACATATATTGCTGGTAGGGCCTGGAAACTTCAGAAAACATTACGGCGCCGACATAGTCTCACTTATAGTATAACGCGTCTCGTGCGCATGCGTGAGAATTCGAACTCCGCCTTTAGAAGCGAATTTTAAACTTGACCACTTCCCCATTGGGCGGGACCACTTCTCCATTGGGCGGACGACGCCGCCGCGCTTGCGCACAGCTCACCGTATACATGAAGGAGTTGGTTGTGTGTCTCACTTCATCGGCCAGTTTCCCACTCATAGCCGCTAGCAATATAGTAAGTATTAGATATATGGGAAAAACAAGAAAAAGGTTTCTAGGGGATTTAGGTTTAATAAGTTTTTGTTGGCAAGAGCATAACTTGATGGCTGGCGTTGGCCTCATAGGTGTTTGTTTTGTGGTCATAGACATCAAAATTAGTTTCATATTTGCACAAAAATACAAATAAAACTAGAGAATTTTTACATTTCTTAACTGTAACATTAGTAAAATTAAACAGGAGGTATGTCCACGTTCTCATCAACTTCTGTCGAATTAAGCTCGTATCGAGACCAGCACTTCAAGGTGAGACTATAATTTTGGTGTAAACGCTGGTACTAATCTTAAAAATTTGAGTTTCAGGGTACACGGGTAGAGCAAGACAAATTGCTCCGCCTTTCGACGACCCTATATGTGGGCAACTTAACGTTTTACACCACAGAAGAACAAATACACGAGTTGTTTTCAAGATGTGGCGACATACGCAGGATCATAATGGGCCTCGATAAGTACAAAAAGACGCCTTGCGGTTTCTGTTTTTTAGAGTACTACAACAGAGCTGACGCCGAAAATTGTCTAAGGTTTGATGTTATCTTTATATAGAAACATTTCTTAAATCTAGGTCGTTTCACATAGATACATCAATGGCACTCGATTAGATGATAGAATTGTTCGAACCGACTGGGATGCAGGCTTTATAGAAGGCAGACAGTATGGTCGAGGAAAGACCGGTGGTCAGGTATGTGCGGATTTTGTGTGTTACAATTTTTCTGACTAGTAGCTTTCAGGTGCGTGACGAATATCGCACAGATTTTGATGCAGGTAGAGGAGGTTATGGCAAAATTGTTCAGCAGAAGCTTGGAGGAACTGATGGCCCTTTTAGTAGATAAATTTATGACAAATGGGTGTATCGTTATTTTAATTATAAGTTGTGTGTAACAATAAAACTGACTAGTTTTATGTTTACTTTTCAAGTGTATTTTGTACAGTAAAAATAAAGGCTGGTTTATACAGCTTTCTTAGTCCTAACATTAGTATTAGTATTAGCCCTAGCTAGTGTTGTGCCTTGGTCAATTTGACCACGGTCAAAAACTGTGTGGTCAAATTCACTGTCAAATGCTCTTTTAGTCTTAAACTTGCTTATATTAACCCTTCAGTACCCGTTTACGGTCTGTGGGACCGAGCAAACACATGATGCAGTATATTACTTAATGTTCTAGCGTTAGTTTACCGCCCATTTTACTACCTTCCTATATATTGCCATTGAAGATCCGTATGCAGTTTTGAGTTCGTGCGTGCAGTGGTTTAAAAGTTATTTATAATTTCGGTTTCAGAGACCGAAGCGGGTACCCGAGTTGTTTTTATTTTTACCTTTGATATACGACTAATGTGAGAAGAAGGAAGTATTTTCTGCATTTTTAGTAACACTGTTATACTAAAACGTTATTATAGTCATGGCAGATTTTATGAGAAAGAACAGGCGCGACTAGAACAGGCGATGCGAGATATAATAGCGGAGGAGGATGTTGACAACGCGTTTTATGATGATCTGCCATCGTCTGACGAAGATAATTTATTAAAAACTAGGGAAATGAACAGTGACACTGAACATGAAATATCTGATTATGAAGACGTTAGTGAACAAGAAACTAATGCCATAAGATATCTCATTATTTTTATGGAGGTGGCAGAGGGTGTCGGTCTGCGAGACCGGTGCGGGTACTAATGTATTACAATTTTGAACGGGTACTGGAGGGTTAAATTACACTATCAATCAACGGTTTTTTTTTGTAGAAGGTCTTTATTATTGGCTGTAAGCCTGTAACTAATCAAACATTTACTGAAATTGCAAAAATGCAAGGAATTTACATATTTAGCGAGGGGATTCACACAGCGACCAACGTTTCTTGGGGAAGTACCGCTTTGTGCAAATTGTAAATTCAGCATTGGAGTCTTCAGTTTCAGTTCTGCTTTACTTACAGAACTATCAATACAATTGATTAAAAAAAGGGTAATTAAAAAAATGAAAATGGTTAAATGAGCGGTCAATTGACCAAAAAGTTGTTGACCCGTCAAAGGCACAACACTAGCCCTAGCAAAGATGAATCATTCAGGTGCCACTGACGCGTTTATACAGTCTTAACTTAGTATTAGTCCCAGCTGTTTCTAAGGCCTGATCTTGGAAGTTCCTCAACTTTGAACTTAATCCTAAGAATTTCTTAAGACAGAATTAAATTTGACAGGCGCGCATGCGGTAGTAGTCGACGAGGCGGCAAAATTTGAATAGTCCAATACCTAGAATATTTTTGAAAAACAACGATAATTATTAAAAGTGCATCATTGTGAGCTATAATCTGCAATAGTAATAGGGGAAGTACCAATGCATCTGGATTATTATAAGAAAGGTAAGTTTAACATTCTTCCTTGAATGAAATAAGCCTAGGCACATTTAACATTTCGAAAGTTTATGCTTTATCCGAAATTGCACACAAATACACTTCTTTGCTGTTTAACAATCCCTTTTTGTAAATGACCCTCCAACGTTTTCGTTCATTTTTGTCCCAGATCTGCTTTGAGCTGCATTGAGTGAAAGTGATTTGAAAATTTGTGGTATACGGTGTTTCTAATTAGTATTTTTTTAAATTCTTTTGTGTAAATATTTTATCAGTTGTAATTTAAAATTGTGTTATTTTTGTAAATATTTTGGTGGTAGAGAAAATCCTCAGTATTATACGACAAACAACAGAACCAACCACAACAAGAAACAGAATACGTAACGGATTTTCTGCATTTAAGGTTAAACAAATTTATAAAAGACGCGATTTTACACACACATTTGCGCATGCGCTGTCGTAAATTACCTAACCCAAAATATGTCTGTATAAACACCTCTTTTTCTTCTTAAGACTAGTGCTAAGTTAGGACTAATACTAGGGCTAAGAAAGCTTAATAAAGTGTTGTGTGTAGCTCCAACGGCATATACAGGGTGTTTAAAAAATACGTACGGATAATTTACCCACTTATAGATCTCATCTATACAAACAAAAATGTCCCAATAAACATGGGTTCAGAAACGCTTCTTTTCCGAGATATAGGGTGTTAAAAGTTTTTTTTTTAAATCTTTTTTTGTTATCTAAAAACGCTTTGAGCGATTTTAATGAAATTTTTACAGTTTGTTTACAACTGTATGAGGTATCTTTTGGAGTTATTACAGTTGATGTAATACGAGCCCTAACCACTATATATTCGGCCATTTCAATAATTTTACTCTAATAACGTTAAAACAGGATTCTATGAGTGGACGGAGAACAATTAAAGCACCGCATTTGCTTTTCCTTTAAAAATATTATTACATATCTTCTAAATTTTTTAGGTTTTTATTTTTGAAAAGTTGAACAACGTTAACAAATTTATAAGCCCCCACACAACATTTTTATTATTAAATCACGAACTTTTTTGGGGGTTGCTACACCTCGCGTCATTATTCACCAAAATAATCTCAAATTGCATCTGTAAACAAGCTGCTGCCAAGGGAATTAATTGAACACAACAAACTATCACTTGTTTTTCTGCTAAGCCAACGTAACTTGATTAATAGACAGATTTAATAATAATTTGGATCAAGCAGCAGTGTTGGCGGAATATTTAGTTGTTGATAGTGATTGTTAAACTTCTAATTTGCTGAACTTGTTAAAGTTTACAAAAATAAAAACATTAAGGATTGTCATGTTTTAACGAAAAGAAAATGTTGTACCTTAATTGTTTTTGTTCAATCATAAAACTCTGTTTTTACGTGAAGGAAATAAAATTATTGGAATGGCCGAATATATAGTGGTTAGGGCTCGTAATTCCAGAGGTGTGCCCACGGGGCATATCGATTAGGTTTTTACACAAAAAAATAACGCACTCGAGATATTTTGCAATTTTTATATATTTTTTTAATAAAGCAACTAAAAACGCAACTTTTTTGTCTCCTGAGATTTTTTCAGATCTGGCTTCGTTTTCAAGAAAAAAATTAAAACCCGTATTTTTGCACATCTCTGAACCTGTTAAGACAAAAACTAAAATGCTTCAATATATCAAAACCCTTTAGCCGATTTTAGTGAAACTTTGAAAGTTTACTGGTGGTATTAATGATCATGTTTTGGCACACTTACATTTAAGTGATTTATTCCAGGAGCAACCGGGATTTTTTTTTTGAAAACTAACAATGTACCTATCTCAGAAACGATGCATTTCCGGACCCATGTTTATTAGGACTTTTTTGTTTGTATTGATGAGATCTATAAGTGGGTAAAATATCCGACCTTTTTTTTTCAACACCCTGTATAGTAGATATCGATTGTAACGACATTGGATATAGCGATATATCGGTTATAAAGGCGAAAATTTAGTGTTCCGGCCGAAGTCCATATTAAATACATTATGGACCTATCGATTATTACATTGGGTATTGCGATTGAACTGATATAGCAACAAAAAAATGGAACAATCCTAGAAACTCCTGGGGAATTACCGGATTTTGCAGAAATGGTAATGAAACGTGGTAGTTCTGTTTAGGTGTTAATGCAATCTCGAACTGTAAGCATATAAAAAAAGCCATCTCGCTTTTACTGTCCCAAGAAAAAGCTGCAATTATTTGGCATTTAGAAGCTGGAGAGTTGAATGTTTCTATATCCAAGGAATTTGATATAAATACAGGATGGTGAAATACCTATTACAGGCAGCTTAAAATGAAAACTACTAGACAGAAAAAAATTATTAAAATGTCATCAGCAAGGCCTCCTCTAGAACACAACACGATATTCCATTTTATGATTAATACAGTTGTTTGCATTGATTCTTTATAACAAGTCTGTCCATTCCATCTAAATTTACAACTAGACGCACTGCTATTGCACCCTAGAGAAATAATAAACCGTTGGTATAGAATGAAAACAGTATGGGTAAAAGTGAGGACAGTCATGGTTGCTCACGGCCTCCTGGATTAGTGCGAGACTGACGTCTCTACGCGGCCCGCCACATTTGCATATTTTTTGTGATTCTGAGGCCAACGTACTTTGGCGCCATCTGTTGGGTTTTTGATAAATTATCTATAACGTAGGCGCGACTTTCTGGATTAATATTAATCCAGGAGGCCGTGGACGTATGCAACCAAAGGCACAAGCGCAACGTACTGTAGCGCCTCTACAAACTATAAAAAACGCCTTGAACTAAAAATGCGGCGGGCCGCTTAGAGACGTCAGTTTCGCACCATGGCCGACTAAATTAAATACTATGGCCTGCACATAGGGAACACCACCTAGAGACATCTAGTAATTAATACTGAAACGTATTTTATGTATGGCGGCAAATTTAAATATTTGACATATGAAATACAATAGCATATGTTGTTTCTATAGAAATGCTTATTTTTCCAATGTCGAAAATTGAAATATGAATAGATTGTCACCTTTGAAAATGTATTGACAACTTAAATGTTATTCTAATAATCAAAATAGTTATATCACTTATTAGTACTCTGCTTGTTAAAAGTATCGAATATAATTTTATTTACTTTATTTTAACCTGTTTTACAGTATAAATACCCAATTACAAAACAGTTTTATCTCAACCAGACTTTGAACACCTGCAATATCAAGCACCAGACAATTCTTTGCACATTGGGAGAATTTCTATAGTAGCCCCGGTAGAATAATATCTTCGTTTTTTGCCATATAAGAAGCATGGTATTGGTTTTTGAAACCTTCCCAACAAACTCCTTGCGGGTTTCTGCTGATAAAGGTTAAACAAGCTGTGCAGTTAACCATTGGCACCCATAAGGTTATCACTATCGTAACAGTTCAGGTCTTCTCGTTATCGCCGAAAAACTTTTTAACTTTCACTCCACACACAGTCCAGCTCTGTGTACATCCTTAGTTGTGACAATATTCTATTAAATTTTAAAATGGTTAGTGCCAGCTGCCTAGTGAATTGTGTGTTCGGCAGCAATGGGTTGAATTTTTACAAGAATTTTGTGGTATTAATAAACTGTAAAAAAACTACATGTTGCATGTTAACTACATTTTTATTGCACATATCTCTAAAATTACAGACTATACAGCCTTATGTAAAAATCATTTCGAACCACAGCAGCTTGTTAACAGTGGTAATTTCTGCAACTTTTAACTGATAGTGGTTTTGTTGTGTTACGACTGGTAACGGACAATTTTTCATCTAATGTTGCACTTTTTAAAATGTTAAGTGGGGGATCAATTAGAAATTACATTGAGCATCCTTTTCTTTCGCCACTACCACTATTTTTGTTATTCGATTATTGTCGTGATTTAAAATTGGCAGAAATTTGTTTTTAGAACGTGATATGTATTCCTCGAATGGAAAATTACTTCAACGTATTTGAGATTATTATATAATTTACAGAAGGGATTAACAGTTAAATCTGTTCGATATTTAACAAGAATGCATTTATATCCCACAAATTTTGAAAAGATGAATGTTCTGCGAGCTATCCCAATATTTATTATTATTATTATTATTATTATTATACATTAAAAGTTAGGCGGTAAAGCCGTTTAAACTTTATCATATCATACAATGCACATGATGTGATATACAAAATTAACTGAAATTTTTTAAAAATCTATCGTAATTGTTCTTAAATGTATTAACATTTGGCGCAGACACAACACTCTCCGGTAAACAGTTCCATTGCCTATGAACACGGTTGGTTATAAAATACTGCCGACAGAGTTTCTAAAACCTTTCACGAATTAATTTATAATTGTGGCCTCTTAAACGACTGTTCTGATTGATCACAAAAATATCAAGATTGACACTGTAATACCCATGGAGAATTTTATACGTTTCAATAAGGTCACCACGTAGTCGTCTTTCACTTAATTTAGTTAAACCAAGAACTTGCAGTCTTTCTTCATAGGGTAATGCACGTATTTGAGGGCACATTCTCGTTATTCTGCGTTGAGTTTGTTCCAAAGCATGGATATCACCAGCAAAATAAGGGTTCCAAATAGGTACAGCATATTCAAGTAAAGGTCTGATATAACATTTATATACTGTTGATAGCAGAGTGGGTGACATATTCTTGAACGTTATTGATACCATATGCACCACTGAATTAACTTTTTTGATCATCTTTCCAATGTGGGGGGCCCATTTTAAATCTGAAGATATGATTATTCCTAGGTCTTTTTGCTGGGTGACTGGTCTGATCGTCACATTATTAAGTTTATATTGCAATTTAGGATTGTTACTTCCAATATGTAGCACAGAGCATTTTTGCGGGTTAAGTTCCAACAACCACAGACCACACCACTTATCAATTTTAGAAAGGTCTGACTGTAATACATCTGCCTGATTGATTGGGTTACCAAAGAATTTAGTATCATCCGCAAATAGAGAAGCTGAAGATTCCAAAACTTGAGCAAGATCGCTGATGAAAACGTTAAAGAGGAGAGGTCCCAGAACAGATCCTTGTGGTACACCGCTAACTGCAAAGTACTCATCCGATAACTCTCCATCAACTCTAACTCTACAGGTTCTGTTATTTAGAAAGTCCTTAATCCAAGCTAGTAGGTTCCCCTTAACACCATGATGTTCAAGCTTATAAATCAATCTTTGATGAGGTACAAGATCAAAAGCTTTTCTAAAATCAAGGTAAATAACGTCGGTTGGTTGCCGATTATCTTCGGCTTTCGTCCAGTGATCAAGGCATTGTAACAGGTTAGTGATCGTTGACCTTCCGGGCATAAAACCATGCTGTTTTTCATTTAAGCACCCATTTTTCATTAAAAAAGAAGTTAATTCACGGGATATAATTTTTTCCAAGCATTTGCAAACAAGGGATGTCAAACTAATTTGTCTGTAATTCGCTGGGTCAAGTTTGTTGCCTTGTTTATAGACTGGTACAATAACAGCGGACTTCCAATCTTCGGGAAGCTTTCCCTCTAGTAAAGATGATTGCATTAGCTTTTTGATTGGCTCAACTAAAGATTCTTTACTGTTCTTTAGGAAGACAGCATTGATACCGTCAGGCCCAGCACTGGATTCTGCATTTATATCATTTATGGTCGAAAGCACGGACTCTTCAGTGATTGTTATCGTTTCTATGAAGTTGTGGTTACTTGTGAATTCGGGAAGTTCGGGTAAATTATCTAGCGGTTCAGGCACAAATGATGTTGAAAATTCATTAGCGAAAATATTTGCAACTTGTTTTGGGTCGGTTATTATGTCGTCGTCGCTGTTCCTTAGGCATATTGAAGATATCCTCGTATCTAAAGACTTTTTCACATATTTAAAGAAATTTTTGGTACTTTTACTGTTCACCAATTTTGATTCGTAGTCTGCTTTGGCTCTTCTTACTGCTGTAGTTACGCTGTTACAGCATTCTCTGTAACTTTGGTAGTTTTCTGTGGTGACAGTAGACTTATATTTATGCCACAATTTTCGTTTTTTGTTAATTTGCTTTTTGATATCACTATTAACCCATGGTTTTTCTTTTTTACGGCAAGAAGTCGAAGGAACAAATTCATCGATACAATGTTTTATATTATTTTTGAAGGTCTGCCATGATAAGTTTACATCGGCTGCAGTCCATCTCTGGTCCCGAAAGTAGTTATTTATATTGGTATAGTCAGCCACGTAGAAATTTTTTCGAGTTAAAGATGCTCCGAATTTATTTGCATTGAGAGAAAATTGCGAATTAGCTGTAATGACGGCATGATCGCTGCAGCCAATAGGGGCATGGCTTTCTACAGAAGGTATCAATTTAGCGTCAGAAGAAAAGATCAGATCCAGAACCGAAGGTCTGTTGGTATTTCTATAGCGAGTTGGAAAAGTGATAAGTTGAAGTAGATTGGTTGATAGATATGTGTTCATAAATATAGCCGCTTGAGACATATTATCTAAAGGAGCGGCGGAACTCCATAATTCTTCAAGTTCAGGGTAATTGAAATCACCAAAAATTATTAAATTCTTATGGTCAGCGCTTGCATGAAGAATGGCATTATTTAAAAGCGCACCATGTTCGCGGGCGGTTGTTTTTGGTCTATAAATGCAGGCAATATTTAATTCCACTTGATTAAATTTCACATTAATCCATAAAGATTCAACAAACGGCGTGTTATAATTTTCTAATAGCTTAACTGTGGGTTTGGCTTCACCGATTTTTTCTAAAATATAAATACACACTCCTCCTCCTTTAGCATAATCTCTGTCCTTTCTAAATAAAGTATACTCAGGTATATTAATTACAGAATCTGGTATTTCCTTTTTTAGCCATGTTTCGGTAATGAGAATAACATTAGGTTTGATTTTGTTGACTTCAATTAAAAGTTCTTGATATTTACTGGGTAATGAATCTAAATTAGTGTACATATATTTAACTTCAAATATTTGGGAATTTAATGGGTTTAATAGTTTTTTGTTTTAACGATAGTTGGGGTTCCTCGGATATATTTAATCGTCCAGTCAGTTTCACCACTATCCTGCTTGGCCTTTAATTCGAAACGGAGATTTTTCATGTATTCTCTTTGCATGGGGGTTTTGTCAGAGTTAATTCCAAAATCTTTGTATTTAGCCGTAATAATATCCTTCTTTTTCAAAACATTTATGGCTTGCTGTTGATTAGTGAACGTAATTCGCAAAGGGCGACGGCTGTTTGCAGCAGGACGCAAACCAAGGCGTGAAATTTGAATAATATTTTCATTGGCGTTAGGTACGGTATTGAGTATATCCTTAATTACTTTTTTGTCGTGAGACTCCCGTTCAGCAGACTCATTTGATTCATTTTCCGGTACATTAAAAATTATCACATTGTTGGCACGAATTTGCCTTTCAGATATTTCATTGATTATGACTTCGGATTGTTTGTAGTTGTTTTGAGAGTTACGCTGAGTTTCATTTAATTTAGCTTCGAATTGGTTTTTCAGATCCTCAATAGACCTCGTAAATTCAGTCTGCAGTGATGTTATTAAAGATTTTAAATCGCTAAATTGAGATATATTGCTGTTACATGCATTACAAACAATTTTAAGCGAGCGTGATTTTTGCCGAGTGAGTTTAACATCGGTGTCCGACAATCCAGCACATTGCAAATGAATTTGCCCACGGCAAGCGTCGCACTGAGCTGTCGGCCCGGTTCGATCTTCTCCGCAGTTCTTACAAGCGCTCATTATCACCAACAAGAACACAACCAAACAATAAACGGGATGGACTGACCTTGCCTAGGATCTTTGAATTCAGTTTTCTGCTCAACCAATGAAGACTTCTTGAAATCACAATACACTACTATAAACTACATGTTAATACACAATTTTACGTAAATCAGAGTTAAAAATATGCACTTTGAATACTGTTTTAAGATGAATTTATAGCACAATTTTCACAACGAGCTATTCACACGCACATGCGGTGTTTGCTCATAAAGTGACTAGTTCATTTAAATTTTTGAAAGAATCCGGTGACAATAATTTTCTTAACGTTAATACTACAGTAACATACATGGGGAATATTTATAATTTTTTCCAAATACACGTTTCAAACAAAAGTCAATACATTCGTTCCTTGGATAGCAGCATTGCACCTTACGTTCATGTAGTACGGGATTACCAGGATTGACAAAGGAAACCGCACACGCATAAAATTTCTTCTTGAGCAAGCTGGCTTCTATTATGTATTAACACGAGTATTCAGTTCTGATGCAGTTTAAGCAACTTTCTTTCAATGGAGCTACAGATGCCCAAACAGCAGAATATGCACTAAGGCAAATTTTGCGCTGTGGAATAGTTAAATCATCTACCAGTTCAAATAGCGCAGAACATTTTAGTTTTATTAGTAGTATTAGTATTGCCCAACTGTCATCTCTCCAAACAGCATCCTTCAATAGCGAAGAATTGTTATTACCTGTAGAACTACGGTTGAAAATCCAAAGTTTAGAAATCAATGATATATGCCTGAAACCAACATTTATTCAGCATCCATAGCATTTGTATATTAAAAATACAACAAAAGATTACCTGTGATAATTGCATCTCCTCATTATTGTCAACTACTGTGCCAGGACCCTTGCTACGTTTAATTTATCTCCAAGACCGTGGATTAAAACTTCCACAAATAAACTTACTTTATGTATTGATTTATTAGAAATTGTGTTAACTTTCAACAAAAACAATAAACTGAGATTTCATGGTGCAACTAACCTTTTAAAGTTAAACGTCAGATTTTGACATTTGAGCTAAGAAACACACTAAATGCTTTTAAATTCCCACAATAGGTGGCTACATGAGGTGTTCCCTATGTGCAGGCCATAGTAATTTAGTTGGCCGTGCTCGCACTAATCCAGGAGGCCGTGTGGTTGCTCAAAGAGCCGCACTTCCCGGCCGATCAGATGGCGCCACTTGTAGAGTTTGCCCATGGATATATTAGTACAGGATACGTTCACTACATGTAAACGTACGTCGAATCTTAAAATAACATATCACGGAGTTCGGTACCTTCCCCCATTTCATTCTAACCTATATCACTTTATTTCTCTCTCCCTTTAGACGTATTTCATACAATGTTTCGTACGCTTAATTTTGAAGTTTTGAAATGAAAACGTCAGAAGTGTCATACAATTTCACAGTTTATTCTTCGAAAATTGAACTTTAGCAATGGTTTTGATTGCTATTATCAAAGAGGATATATCCTCTTTGGCTATTATTATCAACCGTAAAACTCAAAGGCGTTAGCGAGTGAATATCTTGCACACCCCCACACCTCATCGAGTGAGGTTATTAAGTGTTACCTGTTGAGGTTATGTTTTCTAATTTGTGTTTATTTATACGATTATTTCTTTTCTACATTTTGTAGCATCTTGAGACCAAAAAGACTATCTCTGGCACCATGTAACACGAGTTAAATGTATTTTATCAGAATTTCTCTCAATGGCGAGTCCAAGTACCTCTCTAAAGGATAGCGCTATACGTAATTCACGCGTTGAGAGTGACAGAAATAGATGGTACGTCTTGTTCAACTATATCAACGGCACGCCGTATCTTGTACTTATATATTTATGAGTTTGCCTTGCAGTGGTCTATATTATTTACCGGACATCGCTCTCCTGTCAGTCGTTATTCTTACCCCTAGAGAAATAAGACTTGGTTTATTATTTCTCTAGGTATTGCACTAGTGTCAATGGAATCTAAAATCTAGGGTGTCACACAGATTTCTAAGTTGTCAGTTGATGTCATTGTCAAATATTTGGTTATGCCATATATTTATACTACTATTGCTAGCAGGGCCTGGGAACGCGCAAAAACATTACGGCACTCGTCGTACTACGCGTCTCGTGTGCATGCCTGAGAATTTGACGTCCGCCTTTAGACGCGAATTGATCGTGAGGTTCACTTTCCCCCGCGCGGACGACGCGCTTTCGCACAGCTCACCAAATACATCGAAGAGTTGGTTGTCTGTCTCACTTAAGTTGTGACCTCCCCACTCATAGCCGCTAGCAATATAGTAGTATAAATATATGGGTTATGCACGTGTTATACAATTGCCAAATAGCAAAGAGCTGTTTTATTGCTCTTTTAATGTTAAATGATTGGTCGAATGATTGGTCGAATGGTCACCGCCGAGTAAAGACGTGCCTGTGCGTCGTGCTGTGAATTGTGCATTATCCGTATATTACAGTGGCGTAACTATCGTATGTGCAGGGGGTGCAAAGAACCTCCGCGCCGAATGTATATAGGCGCCGCGGTAGCGGAGTTTTTTGTGAAAATAAAAGTTTTCCTAGAATAGAGGTTCAAAGCGACAACAGACTATGATACGTGAGCGCCACTGGGCTCTTTTGAGTGCTCAGTCTTTTCTCCTTTTGAGCAGATTAGAAGTTCCAGCTCTAGTGTGTGTTTGTGATTCTTAGATTGCATAGTGCATAGTGCATAGTAACATACTATAAATTCAAAGTTTTAAACCGCAAATTTCTGACGATTGTCTCAGATGCAGAGGTCATAGAGAGTGCCAAATTATTTCAAACTAAGTATGAAACTGATCTCGATGACGGCTTACTAAAGTAACTTGTACAATTTCGATCTTCGTACACAACTAGTATTAAATATTGCTTATCATTAAAGGAAGTGGGAGAAAAATGTCTGTCTAATCACACATCATTGGCTAGCTTTCCATATTTGTATACAGCTTATATCCTACTTTTTACACCCCATCACTACAGCCTCCACTGAGAGATCTTTTTCTAAATTAAAAATTATTAAAAACTTTTTGCTAAGTAAGATGGGCCAAATACGCCTAAAGAGTTTTGCATTACTGAGTATCGGGAAAGTAAGAGCCAGTACTCTTGGTTTTAATTCACTGATAGATATGTTAGCTTTAGCAAAGTGTCGCAAAAGAGAGTTTAATTAAAGTGCTATACCTAGCTACATATTTATATATCTACTAGCTGGCCCGGCAAACGGCCCCGCAAAAATAATTTGTTTTTGAAACTCCGTTTCACCACTATAGAGTATTATTTTATGTCATGTCCATCGTCTTGGACTTAAAAATAAATGCCATTTTCGCAATCAACGTAGCAAAAAACCGCAATAACGACACCCATATCGATTTTTAGGCTTATTTGCCCTATTTCACCACCTAACAGGTAGCGGACCCGACAGACGTTGTCCTGCCAGAACATTGGTTTGCCTGCTATTGGCGGGTTTAGCAAAGGTTTTTTCGATATTCGAATTTTCGATCTTTTTCATTTTAAAAAATATTGGAGGGTGGTGGGAGGGGGGTGAAATTTTGGAGTTATATGTTCTGATATGCGAGAAATCTTCAAAAAATTAAAAAAAGAAATTCGTCAAAAAATAAAAAAAAAATTCCTAGAACCCGATTCAACCGCCACCTACCGGATCCAATTGTAAATCTATACCACCCAGGGACCCTCTCAAACACACACAAAAAATTTCATCAAAATCTGTCCAGCCGTTTAGGAGTTCAGTCACGTACACTCTCTCTTCATTGTCGTGTTCTTCGTATCCGAAGATCGTGATTTGTGCGATGTGTTTAGTTTGTAGCTTGTATAATGTTCTTCCAGTGCTTTCTGTCCTGAGCGTTTCTGGTGTTTTCTTCCATTTTGGTACCTGTCAGTCCTTCGATTTCATCCAACCATCTTCTAGGTGATCTGCCTCTTAATCGTTTACCTTCAATCTTTCCCTGGACCATCAGCTTTTCCAGATTATCGTCTGTCCTTCGTGATATATGGCCAAAGAATTGCAAGATTCTTCTTTGGATTATAGTTATTAGTCTGATATTTTCGCCAACTTCTTGAATTACAGACTCATTGGTTCGATGTTCGGTCCATGAAACCCTCAACAGCCTTCTCCAACACCACATTTCAAAGGCAGATATTTTGTTTTTATCAATTTTTTTCAACGTCCAGGTTTCCGCTGCATATAAGGCGATGGGGAATACGAGTGTTTTCATGAGTTTGATTTTGGTGGTTTTGGTTATGCTGTGATCTTTCCATATTTTGTTTAATTTTGTCACGGCCGTTTTAGCTATTGCAATTCGTCTTTTAATTTCGTAATTACAGCTTCCCGTATTGCTTATAAACGTACACACGTACAGAATAATTATATGTATAAAGGTATACGGATGGGGCCATTATTATATATAACAGCAATAAGATAACATGAACCACAAAATGGATGCTTGAGTAAGAAAGAGATGACCATACAACAAAATTACTTTAGTAGGCACAATTAGTTGACTTATGTCATAATTAAAGTGAGCGTCAAGCCTACTCGTATATTTGCTACTATGTTTATCTCTTTCTTACTCAAGCAATATGTGTTATTTTCTTGTTCATGTTATCTCATTGCTGTTATATATAATTATGGCCCCATCGGTATTTTATTTTTCTTGTGAATTATTTAAATTTGTATTCCTTTTACGTGGTTTTTGTTTTTGTATTTTCCTATGTATTTTTATGTTTCATGTTATATTTTGCAAGTGTTTGATATAGTGGTAAAATCTGTTCTAATTTATGGGTCGGAATCGTGGACGGTTTGCAGAACTGGTAAAGCAGAAATTGCAGGTGTTTGTAAATAGGTGTTAGGTGGCCAGTCATTATTTCGAAAAAAGATCTTTGGGACCGAACAAATCAGGTGGACATTAATATAGAAATTAGGAGAAGCAAATATGGATGGTTAGGGCATACGTTGCGAAAAAATAAAACTGAAATTTGCAGAAAAGTTTTGATTGGAAACTTTAGAGTTTCAGAAACAGAGGACGCCCGCGAAAAACGTGGAGGAGAACTGTAAAACAATAGACAGGAAAGGCTATAGCACAACTGAGCCAAAGAACAAAGGAAAATGACAACTGGAGAGAATATACGAATACCCTATGTCCCAATAGGGAATAATGGGATTATTATTATTATTATTATTATGTTATATTTAATAAAAGATTGAAACATCTAAATGTGTTTTATTTTGCAGTAAGTAACCTTTCATGTTAAGAAAAGAGCTTATTAATTTTCTTTTAAATTTAAGTGTTGCATGACCAAAAATTACCTCCCCCCCTCTTTTTTCCGAAACTTCTTGTCTACAGAGGCTATCATTTATTCTTGCACACCGGCGCCAAGCCGTCTTGTTACGCCACTGGTATATTATAGTTAAAAATCATGGGTTTAACTCGCGAAAGTAAAGCAGAAATTAAGGACATGATATCTGAACTAATTGCAGGTGTGGTTGATCTAAATAAGATTAAGGAAACTGTTCAAAAAATGTTACAGAAGCCCTTGCGAAATCGTTAAGTGACGAAACATTTTTAAATAGTATCGCGGACAAACTGCAAGAAAAGTTAGAAGTGTCATTAAAAAATGTTAGCGATAAGCTCAACAAAACTATTAATGATACGAAGAATGAAGTGGATTGCCGATTAGAATTGCTAGAGCAGTACACCCGCCGCAACAACTTAAGGATATTTGGTCTACCTGAACTGCCCCAAGAAATTCTTGAAGATAAACTTATATCGCTATTCAAGGAAAAACTGCATGTTACCATCCATCCAGATAATATTGATAGGTGCCACCGAATTGGGTCATCTCAATCTCAACGAGTGCGACCGCGCCCTATTATTATTAAATTTATCTCTTATAAATACAGGGATGTTGTATTTAAGAATAAAAAGTTTTTGGCCAACAGTGGCGTTATTATAAAGGAGGACTTGACCAAGGACAGGCACACCTTATTGATGACAGCAATTCAAACTTACGGTATCCGCAATGTATGGTCGCTTGATGGGACCATCAAGATTAAAAATGATGTCGGTATCAACACCTTCAAAGACATCGCCAGCTTACGTGCTTTCGTTTTTCCAAAGTGAGAATTGGTGATTATTTGATTATGTATTATATTTTTGTGCAAAGGCACGTTAGTTTCATTCATTTATAATCATTAAATATTTTTGTTTAGCATATGCAGCATTTAAGTTTGGTATTATTCTTTCTTTTGTAAAATAAACTGTTTGATTTCATTGATTAATTAGTTGTTAAGTGCGAAAAATGTTTAATGTTTCATTTATTTACAAAATAGTCGATACGTTTGATTTATCGTTATCACAGTACGGCAAGCAGTGCTGCAAAGAAGTACATATTTGGGTTCCTTCGACCTCGCATTAGTTTTAGGTTTATTTTTTGGTTCTGTCCTGCAATTCGATTGTCTGTTCACCTACTGATAATTTTATTATAATTCTCAATATATTTTGTAGACAAGTACATTTGTTATGCATGGAAATTTAAACTGTGCCCATTTAAACGCTCAATCTCTGGTTTCAGGTTTTTTAGACTTCCGAGCTCATATTTTAGCCAATAATTACGACATCGTGGCTGTTTCAGAAACTTGGTTAACTCCTGCAATACCCTCACATGTTGTAAGTATTCAAGGATATACATTTAGTAGAAAAGATCGTGACGGCAGAGGCGGCGGAGTGGGGTTTTATATACGATCACATATTTCATTTGCAGTTTTACAAACTACAAATGAAATAGAGGAACTGTGGATTAGATTGAATGGTTGCGAATTTGATAACTTTGTTATTGGCGTATTTTACAGACCTCCGCGTATGAGTTACTTGACGTTTCTTGATTCATTTGAGGATGCATTGTCGGTGTTAGTACCAACTGCACATAAACTACTTTGTATGGGCGATTTAAACATCGACTTATTTGACTTCGAAGCATCAGCCACAAAAAAGTTTTATTCTTTAATCGAAACTTTTGATTTAAAACAAATAATTGAAGAAGCAACTCGCGTAACCGATCATTCTCGTACTCTTATTGATGTCATAATTATCTCAAATGATTTATTTCCGATATCGACGGGTGTTACTAGTGTGGAAGATAGTGTATCTGACCACGAGCTAACATATTGCCAAGTTGGTTCGAGCCATACTAAGCCTATTCCAGTAGTTAGAACTTACCGCGATTTTAAAAATTTTGATATTCAGTTATTTTACTCACATCTTCAATCCATTCCGTGGAAAAATATTTTCGATATTGATAACATTGACGATAAGGTAAATTTTCTAAATGAAAATATTAATATTTTATTGGATATTCACGCACTATATGTCACTTCTCGTTTGACTAAACCTCCGGCGCCATGGCTGACCGAAAATACTAAACTTTTAATATCACTAAGAGACAAAGCCAAGAGCAAATTTAAAAAGACACAAAATGTGGAACATGGAAGATATTACAGGCAACTACGCAATCTCACAACATTATCAATTAGGAAAGAAAAAAAAGCTTACTATAATAATAAATTCAAAAATTTAAGTAATAAAGAAATGTGGGCTGAATTGGGGAAATTAAATATTTTAAAAAATAAACAAGGTACTTTACCTAATAATCTCACAAATGTCAATGATATCAATAACTATTTTATTAATTGTGTACCGGATTTACCTGTTAATGATAATATAATAAACTTCTATAACAACAATACTTTAAACTCGCTATCTTCTCAATTTTCTTTCTCTATGGTTACTGAAGATGTAGTATTTAAAACGATTTGTTCAATAAAATCCACAGCTCTTGGCTTTGACGGTATCTCTATACAAATTATAAAAATATGTGTTCCATTTCTTCTTCCTTTTTTAACTCACATTTTCAACTATTGCTTAACAAATTCGGTATTTCCTAACTGCTGGAAGAATGCATTTGTAATTCCCTTACCAAAAACTAATTCTCCAACTGAATTTAAGGATCTCAGACCTATCAGTATTTTATGTGCACTATCGAAAATATTGGAGAAAATTGTTTCGACTCAACTTCGCAATCACCTGAACATAAATAAAATATTCAATCTGGATTCAGACCAGGATTTAGTTCTACCACCGCCTTATTAAATATTATTGATGATATCATTAATGCTACTGATCGTGGTGAGATAACAGCTCTGATACTTCTTGATTTTTCAAAGGCATTCGACACTATTAATCACTCAATGCTCCTATCTATATTACACTATACTGGATTAACGTCTAGTGCTCGGATGTTTTTCAAAAATTGTCTCTCCAATAGGTTTCAGGCTGTTAGATTACTTGGCTCGATATCTTCGTTTTCTTATATTAATAAAGGCGTTCCTCAAGGTACAATACTGGGTCCTGTGTTATTCACTATTTATACTTTCAATTTTATCACTTGCTTGCAATCCTGCAAAGTGCACTTATATGCCGACGACACCCAGTTATATTATTCTTTTCCTAAAACTCTTGCTAATCAATCATTTAATCTAATTAATATTGACTTACAGAATCTACTAAATATATCCAAAGATCATGCCTTACAGTTAAATCCTAAAAAATCTGTTGCAATTGTGTTTGGTAGGAAATCTGACAGGCGCACTATTATTGAATCTGCAGATATTAGGATTGACAATGTATCATTGCCGTTGAAAGAAACTGTCAAGAGTTTAGGTCTAGTAATTGACCATGCCCTGAGGTTTAGTCAACATGTAACCGATTGCATACGCAAATCGTACGCCTCTATCAAAGCTATATATAATAGCCGACACCTGTTTAATCAGAAAATTAAGATCCAACTCTGCAACTCTCTGGTCCTGTCTAGAATGAACTACTGTGATGCAGTCTATGGTCCCTGTCTTACTTCCATAGATGTTAAAAGGATTCAGAAACTACAAAATTCATGTGTACGTCTTATTTTTGGCATTAAAAAACGTGAAAGTGTAACTAAAAAATCTGGTGTAATACACTCACACAACTTCCTTTTACAGTGATCTTATAATTAGTCAAAAATTTCATTTTTAATTTTTAACCATTTGTTAAAAATTTTCAAAAATTACAAATTCTACAAAAACGGTACAAAATCGAGTGTTAGTTGAAGAGACAAATTTTCTCTAGAATTTTAAGGTGAATTCAAAAATGTAATAATATACCGGGTGTTTTATTTAAAATAGGAGTTAATAAAAAAAATAGAAAAAAAAACAAAAGAAACCCACTTTAGAAGTATTCAACTGGAAAATCACCTATCTCACATCAATACACATTAAAAATGTAAGAAAAATGTAAAATTTACAAAAAATCGTGTGAGCCGTTTTTGAAAAAATCGAAAAAAACTGAAAAATCACAAGAGTAAACACCTACTTCCGGTTATGCGATTTTCTTCAAAAGCTTGCTGTCTCATCTACATAGCACACACAACTTATATATGAAGTTTCAATGCCATACCTCTTTTCGTTTTTGAGATATTCTGTTCACAGACACACAGACAGACAGACAGACAGACACACAGACCAATGAAAAAAATATGTTTTTTGGGATCAGGGGACTCTAAAACGTGAAGATCTGTTGAAAACTCAATTTCGAATTTTTGGGGTGAATCCAATACTTCCTTTATAGTAGTAAAAGGAAGTAAAAGCTGGTAACTTTAAATTGGTTAAGTATGTTGCATAGGCGTGTTTTACATTCGTGTTGCCTTTATCATAATTTAATTGTAAATAAATATCCTTCATATCTATATGAAAGGCTAACCTTCCATACTGATGTACATAATCTGAACCTCAGATATAAAGGTCTATTAACTCCGCCTATACATCATACTGCGTTATTTAAACGCTCTTTTTCTTACTGTGTCGTTAATGGTTACAACAAGC
This sequence comes from Agriotes lineatus, assembly GCA_940337035.1. Taxonomy (NCBI): domain Eukaryota; kingdom Metazoa; phylum Arthropoda; class Insecta; order Coleoptera; family Elateridae; genus Agriotes; species Agriotes lineatus. Next base: position 2,121 of record CALNHX010002748.1, on the reverse strand, counting down.
TACCCCTCGATTTAAAGACGTTAAGTATTAGTCCTTTTAAAATTAAATTAAGATTTCTCTTATTCAAATTACAAACGGAGGGAAACGCCTTTTAAATTAAAAATTTTACTTTAGAAATAAAGTACAGCCACTTTGTCGTAACACCGTGTTTCTTTTTCTTTTTAAATCTTTTTTGTTATTCTTAATCCATAATCGCAATACTACTTTATACCCGACTGGACAAAAACAAAAATACCTTATAATGATTCTGATAATCGAATTGCAGAACATTATTGTTCCAACAATTGTCTAGGTTAAGTGGAGCAGGCGGTGGGATTTCCTTCGGATTTCCCTTCGAACTGGACTTCGCCTAGTTCATAAGTTTATTTTGTTGTTATATTTATTTTTAAATTAATAAAGTTATTATTATTATTATTATAAATATAAAATTAATAGTAAGTTTCAAATAACTGCATATATTTTATGAATACAAAACATAAAAGCTTTAGTATCTTTCTTCTCAGTGGTATAAAATGCAAATTAGTAAAAAGCGTTTGTATGCATTCATGTTTTGCAATAACTGCTAAGTAGGTTTAAGCAATTTTCATAAAAACTTTTATTAAGAATGGGTTGATTGCTTCACAGTCAAAATGTAATTCTAGGGGGTCGGTTAACAAAGATGCAGTCATTTTCAGTGGCAAATATGGAATTATTTCTATTACAATGCTGCTAGTGTTACATATTAAGAAAATTAAATATTGACTTATTAGACATTACAAAGAACTTATGTTTTGCAGAAATCTTAAGCCTAATGGTGGTGTGGAAGTATTACCACTAGTCAATGTTTTCAGACAGATACAAAAAAATCATTTCTCCAAAAGTGTAAACATTCTGCTAATATGGCCACTGTAGAAGACATTTCACCAAATACCACGTTATTTGTCACTTCACGTTAAGTTTTCAATATTCTGTTTGATTGAATTCAGTATTTTTGAAGTGCTGATGAGTATTTAGATTCCCGTAACACGCAATCTTTGTGACATCTGTTATAAAGCTTTGGTTGTCAGGAAGCAAACCTTTTAGGGCACTGAACAAAGTTTTTATAAACAATCAACATAGACGACGATTCAAACCTATGGTTACATGCTATATTTTTAATTATCTAACTTATACTTTCTAAATATTAAAATTATTCACATATTACAATGTGTTGTAAATAACTGGAAAATGAGCAAAGATAATGGGCAAGCAATAATTATAGTGTTTATAGATTTGAAAAGGGCCTTTGAAACTGTAGATAGAGAAAGATTAATGGAAAAACTGAAGAAATATGGACTAAGACAAGTGTTGGAATGGTTTAGAAGCTATTTAAATGGTAGAAAACAAAGAGTGAAGTGTGGTGAATGCTTAACGACGGAAAGGGATGTTCCTACAGGTGTTCCACAAGGGAGCATATTGAGACCGATACTTTTTGCCCTCTATATCAACGATGTGGAAAGTGTAATAAGGCGGTGTAGATTTCATTTATTTGCGGATGATGCTGTTTTGTACTTGAAAGGAGGTGACTCAGATGTAACGATTCCTTTGGTTAACGAGGATTTAGAGCTAATAAATTGAAGATAAATGCAACGAAAACAAAAATGATGTTTGTGGCTTCTCCAACCAAATATCAGCAGTTTGTTAGACATTTTATGGATATTAAAATAGATAGTGAAAGTATAGAAATTGTGGACAAAATTAAGTACTTAGGAGTGATAGTGGACCAGAAACTAAACTTTAAAGAACATGTGAACTATGTGTGTGGCAAGATTGGAAGAAGATTGGGGTATTGATGAGACTGTCTAACTGTTTATCATCCTATGCGAAAAAGTTAGTGTATAATACAATGATACTGCCTTATTTTAATTATTGTGGAACGGTGCTGTATGGAGTTGACAATAGTGGTTTGTGGAGACTTCAGAAACTACAAAATAAGGCAATGCAATTAATATTAGAATGTATTACTTATATGTTGAATACTTTATGTTGGATGAGAGTGGACAGTTTAATCGAATTTAATTGTCTGATATTTATTTATAAATTGTTTCATGGGTCATTGCCATCTTATTTTGATCAGTTTAAAGTGACTTGTGATAATGTACA